>JAPFBL010001327.1:0-17936 GCA_026182355.1 Hermatobates lingyangjiaoensis | reverse complement strand
AATAACCAGTAGAGGCGAGCATAATCCATGGGGCTACCCTGTACCGAATCAACCAGTACAAAGACGAGCATGCATGCCATGGGCTACCCTGTACCGAATCAACCAGTACAGAGACGAGTATACATGCCATTGACCTACCCTGTACCGAATCAACCAGTACAAAGACGAGCATGCATGTCATTGGGCTACCCTGTACCGAATAAACCAGTAAAGAGGCGAGCATATATGCCATTGGGCTACCCTGTACCGAATCAACCAGTACAAAGACGAGCATGCATGTCATTGGGCTACCCTGTACCGAATCAACCAGTAAAGAGGCGAGCATATATGCCATTGGGCTACCCTGTACCGAATCAACCAGTACAAAGACGAGCATGCATGTCATTGGGCTACCCTGTACCGAATCAACCAGTATAGAGACGAGCATACATGCCATTGGGCTACCCTGTACCGAATCAACCAGTACAAAGACGAGCATACAAGCCATTGAGCTACCCATTAACAGGTATTCCAATTTTCACCTGTGTGCAAATATTTAAACAAGAACAGCAGAATTTTATAACTAATATAGATATGAAAACTTGTATAAAAGATATCAGAAGATTTTATGAAGTAATTTGTATAAAATGTGTTAAATGTTTTATACAAAGTGTTGTATAAAGAGTTGAAAGTATTAGTTTTTTTTTTCTTTTGAATCAGCATGATTCGTAAATAAAAGTAGGGTTTGTTGTTTTTTTTTAGCTGCGTCACGCCCACTAGTGGAAAGGAAAGGCGATTGCTAAAAGGTTAACCACCTTGTGGGGGGGGGGGGGGGTGTTACGTAAAAGACTTCGCGTCCTGGTGACTTGGCAGAATAAAAAGGATACAAATATTAAGCAATCAAAAACCTTGAATGATTTACGATAACTTTTCTTATTAATCTTAATTTAATTGTGGCATACGATACATTTTATACGATGGAACAAGATGATATGTTTAATGCTTTCAAATGGAA
Source organism: Hermatobates lingyangjiaoensis (assembly GCA_026182355.1). Taxonomy (NCBI): domain Eukaryota; kingdom Metazoa; phylum Arthropoda; class Insecta; order Hemiptera; family Hermatobatidae; genus Hermatobates; species Hermatobates lingyangjiaoensis. The sequence goes on along the minus strand of JAPFBL010001327.1, from coordinate 16,942 downwards.
AGTCATTTGTACGTACATACGTTATAACTGCCCTCAGCTTTACATGAGTAAGCAAAAAAAAATAATGCTTACTCATTAATTCCGGTCGCAGTCCCAGTTTAATTCTCTCGGAGACCAAACTGATATTATAATAAATGTAATTCTCCTATATCTTAAATTAAATATAATCTTAAAACAACATTTTTTTTCTTAGATTTTTCTGCAATTTTTCAGACAAAATAGGAATATATTCAATTTTTAAATTGGAAAATTTTTCTTAAATATTCATTTAAATGAAGGAGGTCAGGAAACTATGTAAGAGACCCACTGGCTATTGGAACAAAAGCCATGTTCTCCTGTTAGAGATTATTTCGTAACGCGAAATCTACACTTATGCTTTTCAAAAATGTTATTACTGCTGTAGTTATACTAATGATATTATATGCATCAGCGGTGTCAATCACACCGTGTGATATACAAAAATGAGCCTATATATTGATAAGATAGATCAATCACCATCTGTACTACATCCAGGAATGAAAGACTAATGAACATCTCCCATTTAGGCATTTATGTGATACCTAAATAGAACTTTATACATTACATACCCAAGAAGTATGATATTATGTTTACTTATAGTAAAGTTGAGTGTTGACCACTCAAGTTTTTTTTCATAGACCTGTTAAAATGATCAATTAAAATAAGTCAATGAATGAATGAGTAGTTACGAGTGACTTCGATAATACTTATTGTTATAGCAAAGTTGAGTGTAGACCACTCAAGTTTCTTTTTTATAGTCCTGTTAAAATGATCAATTAAAATAAGTCAATGAATGAATGAGTAGTTACGAGTGACTTCGATAATACTTATTGTTATAGCAAAGTTGAGTGTAGACCACTCAAGTTTCTTTTTTATAGTCCTGTTAAAATGATCAATTAAAATAAGTCAATGAATAAATGAGAAGTCACGAATGACTATAGCAAAGTTGAGTGTAGACCACTCAAGTTTCTTTTTTTATAGTCCTGTTAAAATGATCAATTAAAATAAGTCAATGAATGAATGAGTAGTTACGAGTGACTTCGATAATACTTATTCTTATAGCAAAGTTGAGTGTAGACCACTCAAGTTTCTTTTTTATAGTCCTGTTAAAATGATCAATTAAAATAAGTCAATGAATAAATGAGAAGTCACGAATGACTACAGCAAAGTTGAGTGTAGACCACTCAAGTTTCTTTTTTATAGTCCTGTTAAAATGATCAATTAAAATAAGTCAATGAATGAATGAGTAGTTACGAGTGACTTCCATAATACTTATTCTTATAGCAAAGTTGAGTGTAGACCACTCAAGTTTCTTTTTTATAGTCCTGTTAAAATGATCAATTAAAATAAGTCAATGAATGAATGAGTAGTTACGAGTGACTTCGATAATACTTATTGTTATAGCAAAGTTGAGTGTAGACCACTCAAGTTTCTTTTTTATAGTCCTGTTAAAATGATCAATTAAAATAAGTCAATGAATAAATGAGAAGTCACGAATGACTATAGCAAAGTTGAGTGTAGACCACTCAAGTTTCTTTTTTTATAGTCCTGTTAAAATGATCAATTAAAATAAGTCAATGAATAAATGAGTAGTCACGAATGACTTCGATAATACTTATTGTTATAGCAAAGTTGAGTGTAGACCACTCAAGTTTCTTTTTTATAGTCCTGTTAAAATGATCAATTAAAATAAGTCAATGAATAAATGAGAAGTCACGAGTGACTTCGATAATACTTACTGTTATAGCAAAGTTGAGTGTAGACCACTCAAGTTTCTTTTTTATAGTCCTGTTAAAATGATCGATTAAAATAAGTCAATGAATGAATGAGCAGTCACTGGTGACTTTCATAATTCTTATTCTTATAGTAAAGTTGAGTGTAGACCACTCAAGTTTTTACTTTACTATAAGTAAAGTATAGTGATCGTGAAAAAATTCGATCTCCAGATTTTTTATTACTACTTTGATAATACTTTTTCTTATAGTAAAGTTGAGTGTAGGCCACTCCAGATTGCTTTACGAGTGATCAGATCAAGGGTAGCGTTGACTGTTTAAGCTATATATGAATAGTCGAACATTGCAAGCTCCATTGGTATTTATATAGTTGCATTTCTACAAGCATTCCTCTTTTGTCATCCCGTCACTTGTAGAGTCGGTCAGCCAAGACCTATAATCTATTTATAGACCAATACACCTAAAAAACCACACAGAGGGTACTCTATTTTAAGAATCTTCTCTGTTTAAGACCTCTTGATTTATAGCTCAGAGATGATTATTTATTTTCATTTCAAATCAACATGATAACTACATCTTGTTAACACACCAAGCAGTCTTTTAATTTATGCTACAACATTCAAAATAAATTCTATGTTCAAGTTAGTAGCTTAAAAAGCAAGCAAGCTTAAATCCGTTAAAAAAATCTAAATATCGTTAGTTGTGCAATCCTTAATTGTGTGGTATTTACTCATTCTGAGGTAAAATGGATAAACAAATAAAAGTCTCCACACAAATGAAGTTTTATTCATCGCATTTCGAACATTTTGTGTTCATCATCAGGAAGACACCAAAGACGTGGTGCAGAAGGGTTGGTCCAGCCCTTCACAAAAGAGTTGTTTTCACTGGACCAACCCTTCAGCACCACACCCTTGGTGTCTTCCTGATGATGAACACAAAGTTTTCGAAACGCGTTGTTGTTGTTGTTAAATAAAACTTCATTTGTGTGCAGACTTTTGTTTGTTTATCCATTTTACCTAAGATATCTAAATATATATATATATAAATGAAATTACTAAACTGTTCAACGAGGAAAGATAACTGAAAATAAAACAACACATAATGAACGAAAACATTTACTAGAATCAATATTTTGAAACGTAGTTCGTCTTCAAAAAGAGAGTAGCTGGGAAGAAGAAGAGATAGCTCGTTCAGGACAGTCGGTGGAAAGTCTTATATATATATATATATATATATATATATATATATATTTGATAAAAGTATCGACCGTGGAATAGAAACAAAACTATAGTTTTGTATATATATATATATATAAGTCGACTATCGGAAGCATATTATATACTGTTGATATAGTAACAAGAACTTTATTCAGAAAAGTTCAACCTCCACTATATTAAGTGATAATATATATATATTCGCGCTCCGACGTGGGGAGATCTCTCTCAGATCGTACTCTCTTCTTTTCTACTCGTGATGACGAACAACGGTTCGAAATATTGACAATTCTGTTAGTGTGGTTTTTATTCCTTTTTCTGTGTCGTGCTTTGTGTAATTTAAATATAAATATATCTATGTGTGTGTGTGCGTGTGTGTACATTAGTATAAGTAAGAAGCAAATCTTCTCTTAGACAAATTGTATTAAATTATGCACCTGATTTTCTTTTAATACTAAAAGCTATAACTGATGAGAAGAATTCTGTTTGTTAGTAAAAGATCGAATCGATAAAAGTGGACATTTTTTTTATCATTGCCTGACAGTTGAAAGAGTTACTAACTGACAGACATTTGACGGTAATTATAAGAAGAACAAAGTAATGTAGAAATGAATAAATGATTTACGTGTCTTCTACAGTATTGAATATTCGAGATTTTATTATTCCTTTATGTTTTTGACAAAAAAACCCTTAACCAAAAAAAAAAATGATCAAACAAAATCTACAGTTCTAAGCTTACAACTATAAATTAACTAAAGGTTAATTTGATTGAAAAAAAAAAATATTTTAAGGTCAGAAGAGATAAAAAGTGACTTTTTACGTCTAGTTTTTGTGTTGTCCCCTTCGTTCTCGACTATCCAAAAGACCGCTACAAAAAATTCCACAGTAAACTCTCAACTTATCCAAACCCACTTGCTTAAAATTTTCCCTTACTAGTAATCCCCACAACCTCCAAAGACGACTAAAACGACAATGGCCACGTGACCTTCTGTCGTCATAAAGCTTAAACATAGTTACGGAGTGTCACCAATGGTGTCCACCCGATTTCCGCTACATAATCAAAAAGCTAAACGAGTAACCCTGAAATAAAAAATTACTTCTAAATACATGAAATTGTAGTCGAAGTATCAAAAAAACAAAAAAAAAGTTTTTGTGTTATAATACAAGATATTTAATACTGGTACTGAAAAACGACGCCATAATAAAAAACGACGTCATAATCCAGGTCGTCCAACCTAATTTTTTTAATAATAGTAATTTTAAAATGATTTTTATATATTAAGTGAAATGAGATTGGTAAGAGTTAAGGTGGCAGGCCTGGTTTTTAAATCCCACCTGTATTGCTAATTATTCTGTTCTGTTTACAAACTTTTATTTTCTTTCTTAAACCTTTATTTTGGATTATTAAGAGTTATTATTAATTGTATTTATATAAACACTTAATTAATTATTATTATAAAGTCATTTCTAGTGATAAAATATTGTATTGTACTCTAGCTGTTATTCCCTCGCGTAGTTATCTTCGCCTCGGTACTGCTTAGCCTTGATTCCTTCTGCGTTGCCTCAGTAATCAACCAAAACACTCAGGATGTAATAAACCTCATTATTCCCTAGGTGCATAAATATCTATACTTTTATCTGCAAATACTAAAGAAAAAAAAACCTGTAGTGGTTTACACTCACCTTTACTATTGATAACCTCTTGATTTCATTCATTTATTTGAATGAGACTACCTTAATATAAGTAATTATAACGATTAAAATAATCATCGTTGACTAAAGACGCAATACTATTGCCAGTCATTGATATAAATTATTAATTATCTCATTAAATAGAATGATAGGACTGTTATCCAATGATAACCGTAGATTTACGTAGTTACCGGTGCCATAGTGGGTTTTAAATCCTCTCGTATCTTATACTAGTCCAGAGGCGAGCACGCAAGACACTGGGCTACTCTGGCATCATATAAAAAAAAAAAAAAAAACAGTGTAGTGGTACTTTAGGATACAAGCCGCTTAAGGATACAAATTTTTTGGAAGCCGAGCCCGAATTCGAGCTGTATATTTGATTGAAATTCGAGATAAATTTTGAAACACGAGCTTGTGGTTTGCGCGGCGGTAAGTGGACTGACAGAAGCTTTTGATTCAGAATTTTCCCGCTAGAGCAATTATTACAGTGTTCTTTTTTGACTGTATTAAAAACTTATTTCTTATATTTCAGATTTTTAGTAATAAAAGTATTGTACATTCAAATATACCGTATTTTATCTTTATATATAAACAAGCAGAAATACCCGGCGTTGCCCGGGTCTAGAAGTTTTAAGTATAAAATATGAAATGATCGAAATGAAAATTGGGTTCAATATTATTTTATCCATTTTTGTCTTACGATTCTTTATTCATGATCTACAGTCCCTTGGACGTTTTTTAACATTTTCAGGAGAATAGTGGTACCTAGGCTATGAAAGAAGCATCCTAGAGCAAAAAATCATTAAATAACATTGAGCTCGATTTTTATTTCCAACATTTTATATTTTATGCATTAAGGCCGTAGACGCCATATTTCTTGAGAAAAACTGCAAAACTAAAAATTGGCAAATTTTTGAGGTTTTTGGGCCCTAGGGGGCCGGGGTTAAGCTGCCCCCCAGAGTTTAATAGCCTAAAACCACCCCAAGACCTATAGAAAGTGCCTTGCAAAAGAATTTTTGAAAAAGGTCCATTGTAGGCCGAATGCATAAGGTACAAACATACATACAGAGCCACGAAGAGAATTTATATATAGATAGAGCTCGATTTTTATTTCCAACATTTCATATTTTATGCATTAAGGCCGTAGACGCCATATTTCTTGACAAAAAATGCAAAAACTCAAAATCGGAAAATTCTTGAGGTTTTTGGGCCCTAGGGGGCTTGGGCTGCCCCCCAGAGTTTAATAGCCTAAAACCTCCCCAAGACCTATAGAAAGTGCCTTGCAAAAGAATTTTTCAAAAAGGTCCATTGTAGGCCGAATGCATAAGGTACAAACATACATACATACATACAGAGCCACGAAGAGAATTTATATATAAATGATGTAATTTTTTTGTGAGTTGAGGTCTAATGATTTCAAACTAGTCCTTTTGCCGACGTTTCGACATATATTTATGTCATCTCCAAGGCCACAACATGTTTGTTTTACAATTAGCACTACTATTTCTAGTATTTTGGTTATTTATTACTTGACATGCACAGTAACAGAGAGGAATTTATTTATAAATCAGTTATTACGACTATGGATTTCTTTTTACTTTGACATAAGGATATTGTTATTATTATTCTATTGCTTTTACAATTATTTAATAAGTATATAGATCAACATTTGATTACCTTGGAAATCTATAATAAAGTTATAATAAATCTATTCATACATAAAGTTCGTGAGTTTGTTTGATCACCCATTTTCCTTGGAGATAGACGCTTGAAATTATAATATATATTATTGATTACCTGAATAATGTTAAATAAAATAAAAGTATTATTTAATTCCAAAAATTGGACCCAGGGAGCCAGTGGCTTGCGTGCTCGCCTATGACATTAGTGCAAATGTATTATGTATAAATGTAACAAAAAAAAATTTTTTTTTTAATTTAATATTTGCGTAATATAAACACTGGTAATAAAATAAGTTATGGAACCAGAGTAGCCCAGTGGTTTGGTTGCTCGCTGCTAACAGTAGCACAAATATATTATAAATAGATGTACAAAAAAAATTTTGAATAATATAAACACTGGTAATAAAGTAAAGGCATGGAGCCAGAGTAGTCCATATTACTACTCTGTAGTACTACATCTGTAGTACTCTGTACTACTATGTAGCTTGTAGTACATATTACATAGCCCAGTGGCTTGTAGTCCATATTATAGTTAAGGGAGTTATTATGGAGGGGGTCAAGAACGTTTTAAAGGGTTGAAGCAGATTAAATCTATTTCCTTTTGCTTTAAAAGAGAAATAATTGTTTAGAATATGAGTTTTGTTTTTAATCCGAGCTCAGGTCTGGAACGGATTAAACTCGTATATCAAGGTACCACTGTAGTATACTTGAAAATAAACGACAAAAGAAGTAATAAGAAAATCGTTCAACATTTCCTGAATCCATGTCTGTTTGTTTTTTATATTTTTGATATGTGGGTTGCAGGTATGTACCCCAAATGTTGTAAAAACACTTCAACTGTACTCTACTTTTTTACTGTTACTTCTTTTACTTCCCTCTCTCTATTTACTCTTTTTCTCTCTCTCTCTCTCTCTCTCTCTCTCTCTCTCTCTCTCTTACTTCGCTCTCTCTCTTCATCTCTCTATACAAATCCTGTAGTCAAAACAAATAACATATAATACATATACACCTATAAAAAGATTTTACATAAACACACGAAATAACAATCAACGATCAAACCACAATATGAAATGGGAAAACAAGACTAAGATCTTTCAACCGTAACAACCGGTCTTCTATCTATCTATCTATTACTCTCGCTCTCTCTTACTCTCGATCTCTCTCTATTACTCTCTCTCTGTCTATTACTCTCGCTCTCTCTCTCCATCTCTATTACTCTCGCTCTCTCTCATTTACTCTCTCTCTCTATTACTCTCGCTATCTCTCTCTCTATTACTCTCGCTATCTCTCTCTCTATTACTCTCGCTCCCTCTCTCTATTACTATCTTTCTCTATCTCTCTGTCTATTACTCTCGCTCTCTCTCTCTCTCTATTACTCTCTCTCTCTTTCTCTTTCTATTACTCTCGCTCTCTCTCTCTCTCTCTCTCTCTCTCTTTCTATTACTCTCGCTCTCTCTCTCACTATTGCTCTCTCTCTCTCTCTCTCTTACTATTATCTCTTCTCTCTCTCTCTCTCTCTCTCTCTCTCTCTCTCTATCTATCTATCTATCTATCTCTCTCTCTCTCTCGTCTCTATTACAAATCCTGTAGTCAAAACACAATAACATATAATACATATACACCTATAAAAAGATTTTACATAAACACATGAAATAACAATCAATGATCAAACCACAATATGAAATGAGAAAACAAGACTAAGATCTTTCAACCGTAACAACCGGTCTTCGTCAGAGTCAAAAACTCAACAGAGTCAAAACTCCAGTAGGGTTTTTTACTCTAACGAAGACCGCTTGATACGATTGAAAGATCTTAGTCTTGTTTTCCCATTTCATATTGTGGTTTGATCATTGATATACACCTATGTAAGTAGTTCTTTATATGTAAAATGAATACTTTTTTTATTTCGCATTTAAGAAATATCGTGACTTTGGAAAACCTAAGTGGTCCGTACCACAGTTTTACGGACCTCCTTTTAAAGGGATTTCGTTTGCAATAGATAAAAATCTGGGAGCTTTATAGACTAGTTCGGATCGGCCAGACATGGTACGATGTTTCCAGAGTTGACCGCTAGGTGAGCTGTGATCGCTTTGTTTACAGCTGTTCCCTTGAACACATCTAACAACTGTTTGGTCCGTGTTTTTCGACCTTTTTTTCACCTCGTTTGGTGTATTGTTTGTGAAATATTCGATACTATTTTTTTAAATCGTAATACACTAGAATCGGAAGCCTCAAACAGTTGGGAATTTCGGACAGGTGCTCCTCCACTTATAAGTTGACTACATAAAAAAGTCATTTCATCTCTTTCAGTTCTTTGAGATATCCTGCTCACACACACACAATCTCTGTTCTTCTTATTCTTTGTCTATAATAGATACATTATCAAAATCAAAGATTTTGAATAATGAATATAACAAGGAATCTTAAAGTTATTACTAATCTCATGTTAGAAATCAAAAATGGAATTGTATACAAAGTTCAGTTAAAAAAGTAATTAATATCATAAACACATATTTATTGTTTCATCGTATACAAAAACAAACTCAAACACACACAGAGCAACATCATATAAAGATGAATTCAAGTTGCTCCTCAAAACAATGCGTATTTTCGTTGAAAATGTTGTTGATATATCCTAAACGCTCTCACCCTCTCTCTCTCACTCTCTCTACTATCACTCTCACGCTTTCACACTCTAATTCTTCTCGCTCTCTCTCTCACTCACTCTCTCGCTATTTCTTACACTCACTCACACTCTCTTTTTTCTCTCTCTCTCACATCCTTCCCTCTCTCTATTACTCACGCTCCCTCTCTCTATTACCTCTCTCTCTCTCTATTTCTCTCTCTCTCTCTCTCTCTTCTCTCTCTCTTTCTATTACTCTCGCTCTCTCTCTCTCTCTCGATTACTGTCTCTCTCTCTCTCTCTCTCTCTATTACTATCTCTCTCTCTCTCTCTCTCTATTACTCTCGCTCTCTATTACTTTCGCTCTCTCTCTCTCTTACTATTACTCTCGCTCTCTCTCTATTACACTCTCACTCTCTCTCTCTCTCTCTCTCTTACAATTACTCTCGCTCTCTCTCTCTATTACACTCTCACTCTATCTCTCTATTACTCTCACTCTCTCTCTATTACTCTCGCTCTCTCTATCGATTTATTCACGCAGGAGGTGAATAAATCTGAGCACTTCTTCCCTCGGAAGAGGACGTTCAACTGTCGGTCTTTGAGTTAGGCAAAATTTAGAACTCTCACTGTAGAATCAATCTTCATTGTGTGGTATCACAAAGGGCCAATGCTCGGACTATGTGTGTTGCCTTGTGGGACTGCCACTGCAACCTAACCTAACCTAATCTAATGTACTTGAAGCCCTCCCCCGAGAATAAGCCCTAGCACGGATTTTGACATAAAAATAAAGTAAGACAGTGTCTTATTTTCGTAAAAAGACGGTAGAATCACCGATCAAGCAAAAAGACCGTAAAAGGCTGACGTTATCACGACGGATCTGTTTAATTAATAATATATATATATATATTCACTGATAAAACGAAATACGATCCAAACTGGGCACAATACGAGTTCAAGATTAACAAAGAGCAACACACAAACTAGGGAAACACACTTACAGACTCAAATTTTCGGGTAATCCGTCTTCAGGAGAAAAGAGAATGGGAGACCAAGCACGTTGTAGACGCAACGTGCTTGGTCTCCCATTCTCTTTTCTCCTGAAGACGGATTACCCATAAAATTTGAGTCTGTAAGTGTGTTTCCCTAGTTTGTGTGTTACTCTTTGTTAATCTCGAACTCGTATTATATATATATATATATATAGGCAAAATTTAAGACTTCAAATGTAGAATCAACAGGTAATGTGGCTCGTCCATTACTACAATAAAATGTGTGCCAAGTTATAAATGAGCCACAATTTCCACCTCTAAAACAGCACTAAAAGATGAAAGCTTTATACGTCTGGGCGTTAGAAAACAAACAAACAAACTCTATTGATATGATATTATAGAATCGTTAAAACAAGTTTTGAAGATCTACTATGGTTACGTGACTCTTTAAGAGGTGCACAAAGCAAGAGGAAAGACAGTACGTGATGTGAATAACTTAGAAGTGGAGGTCACAGTACGACGAATGTAACGTAAAAGATATTATACTGAACCAAACTGTTGACAAGGAAAGCATACTACTTAGAAATAAACTAACTTCAAATAATCCAACAGTTACTCATTCATCTGAGTAATCATTCAGATAAAACATCTTTATTATCTCCATACTAACTAACACAATAACCCGATATCCATTCAAACGAGATAATTTTGTTTTTCCAATGAATACATAATTTACAATAATTTATATTAACTATAGTTCTTCTTACCTTTATAGAACAGGTCTATTACTATAAAATAAAGTATAATCTATATATATAAAGTTCGCGAGTTTGTTTGTTCGTTTGTTCACCCATTTTCAGTGTAGATAGAAACCTGAAATTATAATATATATTATTTATTACCTGAATAATGTTAAATTAAAAAATTATTATTTAATTCCAAAATTGGAGCCAGGGTAGCCAGTGGCTTGCGTGATCGCCGATGACAGTAGTGTAAATATATTATAACTAAATGTAAGGAAACAAAATTTGAATTTAAAATTTTCGAAATATAAATACTGGTTGGTAATAAAGTAAAGGCATGGAGCTAGGGTAGCCAGTGGCTTGTATAAGTATATATATATATATATATTTGGGGAGCAGGCCTTCATTTATACACGTTTTATTAAAAGTAATGCCCAATTTAACTTTTACACTTTTTCTTATCCGTTTTTCAAGTGTTCTCATACTTGACTTCCATGGTTCTGGAACTAAAAACATAAGTTCACCAAAATTTTTATTACTATACACCGACATGTTTCGGTCATCGTTGACCATTTTCAAGGTTAAAGAATATATAAAAAATTATTAATGATCGAAAAGTGAATAACAATTACAATAAACTAAAATAAACATAACGAGTCCATAACACATATTCACAACTAGGGAGGTTATCAAAGGTAAAGGTATGTTGAGGTTTCACCAGGCTCTTGGTTACCTTCCATCCGTCATTTGTATCTGGGAAGGTAATCGATTAACTTCTATACCTCTCCCAGACTGGTTCGCCTTCTGACTGCCTTCATATAATTTTAGAATTCTTGAAAATCCTCCTCCTTGGCTGTTAATACTAGGTTGCTTTTCGAGGATCAAGATAGCTTCCAAAATTTGCAATCTGGTGTGGTCATGTTCTTGTTGTAATATTACAGTATTGTCTGTTAACATTTCCCTGGTTAATTGCACTCCATGTGTTAACCTAACGTGCTCTTTGGGTCCTCCGGATGCCAGATGCATGGTGAGCCTTCGTGAAAGCGTGGTTGTGGTGGAACCAACGTATTTCGAGCGTAGGGACTCGCAGTTCCCTAATTTGCAGTTAAACTCATATACAACATTAGTTCTCTGAAGGGTTGCTTTCTTTTGTGGGTTGTTCGTAATTACCATTCTTGAAGTGGCAGAGTTGGCATAGTAAATTCGTAATTCTAATCTGTCATCTGGCTTGAGGCATGATGTATTATTCTTAATAATTCCTTTTAGTATACGTTCATCCGTTTTTTAAAGCTTCCGAAAACTGGTTTTTATAATATACTAAATGTGTTGCGCCTTTGTTTTCGGGATTCTGTTGAATATCACTACCATGAAGTTTGTTCAGGCAACCTTTCAAGAGGAATCGAATTGTCGATTACTGTATCCGTTGTTAATAAGGACTTCTTTGAGCCTATCTGCTTCTTGTTTGAATAATTCCCAACTAGATGACGTCTTATACGCTCTTCGAATGAGGGTTTTAATCATGCCGTCCTTATATCTGTCAGGGCATTCACTTTTAGCGTTTAAAAGTATTCCACTATTCGTAGACTTTCAAACACTGAAGTGACAAAAGTCTGGTTTTCTCCATTACTCTTTATTTTAACATCAAGAAAGTCTAAGCTACTGTTGGTTTCCATCTCATATGTAAACTTCAAAACCGATTCAGCTTCAAAGCAGATTTAATCTCATCTATATATTCCGGCTTATCCATCATCACAAAGCAGTCATCAACGTACCTACAATATATATGAGGCTTCCAGGTTGGATTTCTAGCGATAATCGAATTCTCTAGGTTGCACATATAATAATTTGCAAATGTGACCCCAAGTGGGGAACCCATGGCCACGCCATCCGTCTGGTAGTACATGCTCCCGTCTATGTGGCAGAATGGATTTTTAGTTGTACATGCTATAAGTAATTCTTTCAAGATTTTCTGTTTAAATGGTGGAGGGGGTAGCGTAGCGTGGTTGTAGGCTACATTACAAAAAAATATCTATTGTTTTCTAGAACTGGCACATTGGGTAAACAGTGATTCAACGTCTAGCGAAGCCATAGTTCCTTTAGCTTTTGTGGCTTTTAAAAATTTCCAGAAATTCATCGCTAGACTTGAGGAGGTATTTTGCTGGAAGGAAACAGATATAATTTTATTAAGGGTTTTTGCGGTTTCGTACGTAGGCGTTGTAACTTGTGAAATTATGGGTCTCAGGGGATAGCCAGGTTTGTGACACTTAACATTTCCGTAAAGGTATCCCGGGTTATACTCTCCAATAACCGGTCTTAACACTTTATCTTCTACCTCCTTATTAGCCATTCTAATTAATTTATTTATTTCCACTTTTAACTTATTTGTTGGGTTTTTGGAGATTTTTCAAATTTGGTTGTGTCACTAAGTATGAGATCTAATTTGTGTTTATATTCTGCTTTGTCCATAATCACATACATGTTGGATTTATCAGCTCGTCTTACTACTATATTTGGATTATTTCTTAATCCTTTCGCTGCTTCCTTTGCTCGTTAGATAGCAAGCGGCTATTATTTAAGTCTCTTCTTTTTGGTAGCTTCTGATCGCAATTGGTCTTGCAAGTCTGGTTTAATTGTAATGTGTTTTTTTTTCCAGTTTTAAAATCGAGTTATATAATATTTCCAATTCTGCTTTTTCTTTCTTCCATCGAATCTTGATTTTATATGGCATTTTGGTCCCAGGGATAGGAACTCAACTTCGTTCTGGTTTAATTCATGGTTCGACAAGTTTAAGTAAGGCATTTGCTTTTGAGGCAAACAATTTTTCCTCCGTACATTCTATTTAATTTTTTACTGGTTTGTTCTTAGTCACCTGATATTCCTGTTCTTTTATTTCTTCGATTCTTTTGTACAATTCTTCTTTCAATAATGGATTGTTGTTCCATCCTTCAAGTGATTTTCGTAGATTCAAGACCTCTTTTTCACATTCTGCTAGAAGTTTAGTCTGTTTTTCAATTTTCATAACTTAGCAGACTTCTTCTATATTTTATAGTAAACCTTTCATTGCGGGCTGCTGGGTCATACAATCGAAAGTTCGTATATTTGGGGAGCAGGCCTTCATTTATACACGTTTTATTAAAAGTAATGCCCAACATACCTTTACCTTTGATAACCTCCCTAGTTGTGAATATGTGTTATGGACTCGTTATGTTTATTTTAGTTTATTGTAATTGTTATTCACTTTTCGATCATTAATAATTTTTTATATATTCTTTAACCTTGAAAATGGTCAACGAATGACCGAAACATGTTCGGTGTATAGTAATAAAAATTTTGGTGAATTATGTTTTTTAGTTCCAGAACCATGGAAGTCAAGTATGAGAAACACTTGAAAAACGGATAAGAAAAAGTGTAAAAGTTTAAATTGGGCATTACTTTTTAATAAAACGTGTATAAATGAAGGCCTGCTCCCCAAATATACGAACTTTCGATTGTATGACCCAGCAGCCCGCCAATGAAAAGGTTTACTATAAAATATAGAAGAAGTCTGCTAAGTTATGGAAATTGAAAAACAGACTAAAACTTCTAGCAGAATGTGAAAAAGAGGTTCTTGAATCTACGAAAATCACTTGAAGGATGGAACAACAATCCATTATTGAAAGAAGAATTGTACAAAAGAATCGAAGAAAAAAAAAAGAACAGGAATATCAGGTGACTAAGAACAGAACCAGGTAAAAAATTAAATAGAAATGTACGGGGAAAAATTATGTTTGCCTCAAAAGCAAATGCCTTACTTAAACTTGTCGAACCCATGAATTAAACCAGAACGAAGTTGAGTTCCTATCCCTGGGACCAAAATGCCATATAAAATCAAGATTCGATGGAAGAAAGAAAAAGCAGAATTGGAAATATTATATAACTCGATTTTAAAACTGGAAGAAGAAAAACACATTACAATTAAACCAGACTTGCAAGACCAATTGCGATCAGAAGCTACCAAAAGAAGAGACTTAAATAATAGCCGCTTGCTATCTAACGAGCTAAAGGAAGCAGCGAAAGGATTAAGAAATAATCCAAATATAGTAGTAAGACGAGCTGATAAAAAATAACATGTATGTGATTATGGACAAAGCAGAATATAAACACAAATTAGATCTCATACTTAGTGACACAACCAAATTTGAAAAGATCTCCAAAAACCCAACAAATAAGTTAAAAGTGGAAATAAATAAATTAATTAGAATGGCTAATAAGGAGGTAGAAGATAAAGTGTTAAGACCGGTTATTGGAGAGTATAAACCCGGGATACCTTTACGGAAATGTTTAAGTGTCACAAACCTGGCTATCCCCTGAGACCCTTAATTTCACAAGTTACAAACGCCTACGTACGAAACCGCAAAAAACCCTTAATAAAATTATATCTGTTTACCCTTCCGCAAAATACCTCCTCAAGTCTAGCGATGAATTTCTGGAAATTTTAAAAGCCACAAAAGCTAAAGGAACTATGGCTTCGCTAGACGTTGAATCACTGTTTTCCCAATGTGCCAGTTCTAGAAACAATAGATATTATTTGTAATGTAGCCTACAACCACGCTACGCTACCCCCTCCACCATTTAAACAGAAAATCTTGAAAGAATTACTTATAGCATGTACAACTAAAAATCCATTCTGCCACATAGACGGGAGCATGTACACCAGACGGATGGCGTGGCCATGGGTTCCCCACTTGGGGTCACATTTGCAAATTATTATATGTGCAACCTAGAGAATTCGATTATCGCTAGAAATCCAACCTGGAAGCCTCATATATATTGTAGGTACGTTGATGACTGCTTTGTGATGATGGATAAGCCGGAATATATAGATGAGATTAAATCTGCTTTTGAAGCTGAATCGGTTTTGAAGTTTACATATGAGATGGAAACCAACAGTAGCTTAGACTTTCTTGATGTTAAAATAAAGAGTAATGGAGAAAACCAGACTTTTGTCACTTCAGTGTTTGTAAAGTCTACGAATAGTGGAATACTTTTAAACGCTAAAAGTGAATGCCCTGACAGATATAAGGACGGCATGATTAAAACCCTCATTCGAAGAGCGTATAAGACGTCATCTAGTTGGGAATTATTCAAACAAGAAGCAGATAGGCTCAAAGAAGTCCTTATTAACAACGGATACAGTAATCGACAATTCGATTCCATCTTGAAAGGTTGCCTGAACAAACTTCATGGTAGTGATATTCAACAGAATCCCGAAAACAAAGGCGCAACACATTTAGTATATTATAAAAACCAGTTTTCGGAAGCTTATAAAACGGATGAACGTATACTAAAAGGAATTATTAAGAATAATACATCATGCCTCAAGCCAGATGACAGATTAGAATTACGAATTTACTATGCCAACTCTGCCACTTCAAGAATGGTAATTACGAACAACCCACAAAAGAAAGCAACCCTTCAGAGAACTAATGTTGTATATGAGTTTAACTGCAAATTAGGGAACTGCGAGTCCCTACGCTCGAAATACGTTGGTTCCACCACAACCACGCTTTCACGAAGGCTCACCATGCATCTGGCATCCGGAGGACCCAAAGAGCACGTTAGGTTAACACATGGAGTGCAATTAACCAGGGAAATGTTAACAGACAATACTGTAATATTACAACAAGAACATGACCACACCAGATTGCAAATTTTGGAAGCTATCTTGATCCTCGAAAAGCAACCTAGTATTAACAGCCAAGGAGGAGGATTTTCAAGAATTCTAAAATTATATGAAGGCAGTCAGAAGGCGAACCAGTCTGGGAGAGGTATAGAAGTTAATCGATTACCTTCCCAGATACAAATGACGGATGGAAGGTAACCAAGAGCCTGGTGAAACCTCAACATACCTTTACCTTTGATAACCTCCCTAGTTGTGAATATGTGTTATGGACTCGTTATGTTTATTTTAGTTTATTGTAATTGTTATTCACTTTTCGATCATTAATAATTTTTTATATATTCTTTAACCTTGAAAATGGTCAACGATGACCGAAACATGTCGGTGTATAGTAATAAAAATTTTGGTGAACTTATGTTTTTAGTTCCAGAACCATGGAAGTCAAGTATGAGAACACTTGAAAAAACGGATAAGAAAAAGTGTAAAAGTTAAATTGGGCATTACTTTTAATAAAACGAATATATATATATATATATATATATATATATTATATATTATATCAATAATAAAAAAAGGAAAATAATAAAAA
>JAPFBL010001326.1:0-22017 GCA_026182355.1 Hermatobates lingyangjiaoensis | reverse complement strand
ATTATCGACCTGGAGCATTCTCACCAGCCACTTCATTGGGGCCCGAAGGATCAGGCCGACCGCTACTCCTTGACTTTCAACGGCGAGATCTACAACTACGTGGAACTCCGCGAAGAATGCAGGCTGCTGGCTATACCTTTGCTACCTCCGGCGACAGTGAGACCATCGGGGGGTTTCCACCACTGGGGCCGATGTTGTCAACCATCTGCGCGGCATGTTCGCATTCGCCGTGTGGGACGCCGTTGAGAAGTCGATGTTCCTGGCCCGCGATCCCTTCGGCTTAAACCGCTGTTTTACGCGACCCCCGCAGGAACAGTCTTCGTGAGTGAGAAGAAGTCCCTCCTCGATATGGGGGAGGCCATTGGGCTCAGCCGCAACCTTGATGAACGGGCCATCGTCCACTACACCGACCTGCAATATGTCCCCGAGCCCGAGACGCTCCATTCCGGTATCCGGCGCCTTGAATCCGGCTGCCATGCCACGCTTCGCCCCGGTGACCAGGTCAACGCGGTGCGTTATTTCCGCCCAGATTTCACACCGGTTCCAGTTCCCACTGGCACAGAGGACGCCCTATTCCATCGGATCGCGGAGGCCTTGGAAGACTCGGTCGCCAAGCATATGCGGGCAGATGTGACAGTTGGTTCCTTCCTTTCCGGGGGTATCGATTCCACCGCTATCGCAGCCTTGGCCAAGCAGCACAACCCAGACCTGATCACCTTCACCACCGGTTTTGAACGTGAAGGCTACTCCGAGGTGGATATCGCCGCAGAATCTGCCACGGCGATCGGTGTCGACCATGTCATCAAAGTTGTCTCTCCCGAGGAATTCGCCACTGCGGTGCCCAAGATCATTGGTATCTCGATGATCCGGTCGCCGACCCCGCCCTTGTTCCGCTGTATTTTGTGGCCGCTGAGGCACGTAAGCATGTCAAGGTGGTGCTCTCTGGCGAGGGAGCTGACGAACTCTTCGGCGGTTACACGATCTACAAGGAGCCACTCTCCCTGGCCCCCTTTGATCGGGTGCCCTCACCACTGAAGAACTTCCTCCACCGGCTCGGCGAGGCTCTTCCTGAAGGCCAGCGTGGCAAGTCCCTCCTGCTGCGTGGAACAACGCCCATGGAGGAGCGCTACTACGGCAATGCGCGCTCCTTCAATTATGAGCAGCTCGCGCGGGTACTCAAGATTGCCCGCCCGGAGTGGGATCACCGAGAGGTCACCGCACCGATCTATGCCCAATCACAGGCTTTCGACCCTGTCGCTCGGATGCAGCATCTCGACCTGTTCACCTGGATGCGTGGAGATATCCTCGTCAAGGCAGACAAGATCACCATGGCAAACTCTTTGGAGTTGCGAGTCCCCTTCTTGGACAAGGTCGTCTTCGATGTCGCCCCGCACCATCCCCTATGACCTCAAGATCAGTCATGGGACCACAAAATATGCCCTGCGCCGGGCGATGGAACTCATCGTTCCCCCGCATGTAATCAACCGGAAGAAGCTGGGATTCCCGGTGCCGATCCGCCACTGGCTGGCAGGTCCTGAACTCTATGACTGGGCCCGAGGCATCATCGAGGATTCACAGACCGATCAGATCATCAACAAGGCGGAAGTCTTGGCCATGCTCGATGAACATAGGGTCTCAATGAAATCCGGCTCTGGACCAGACCATTCCCGGCGGTTGTGGACAATCCTCGCCTTCATGATCTGGTACGGCATCTTCGTTGAAGACCGGATCCATCCCGAGATCGATGAGCAGGACTATCCTGTTCGGCTGTAACGGGGCCTCGGTGTCACCCCGGCACAAACACCGCGCGAAGCGGGGCCCACGGGGAGTCAACGCCACTGCCCCACCGCAGCGACGCCTTCCACCGTTTGCCGCCGAATCAGCAGCAACAGAATCAGCTGAACGAGTCTCCACACGCACAGGAGCCGGAGGCATTCGGATTGTCGATCGTGAAGCCCTGGGACTCGATCGTGTCAGAAAAATCGATCGTCGCACCCACCAGATATGGGGCTGACATCTTGTCAACGACGAGGTCAACACCGTCAAAATGGTCGACATGGTCACCATCGAGGCTACGGTCGTCAAAGAAAAGCTGA
This sequence comes from Hermatobates lingyangjiaoensis, assembly GCA_026182355.1. NCBI lineage: Eukaryota > Metazoa > Arthropoda > Insecta > Hemiptera > Hermatobatidae > Hermatobates > Hermatobates lingyangjiaoensis. Next base: position 19,921 of record JAPFBL010001326.1, on the reverse strand, counting down.
TAACGCAATCCAGCGCAGCCACCAGGCTGTACGGCGATGCGCAGGGAGAGGTCTTCCCGACCTTCCTGGGCAAGCAGGGCCGCGGCCTTCGCTGCGGCGGCAGTGGACAGTTCGACGCCTGTCGTCTTCTCGGGAGCGGTCATCTGTTCCTCCTCAGGATCTTGGATGTGTGCCACGCTACCCCCGTCCAACACACAACTCCACCGCTTTGTTCCCACAAACCGCTCTGGCAGCGGGACCGCGTTGGAATGACACCCCGGTGGTGCTCTAGCCTGTGTTGTGTGAAACTGCCTTGGAACAAAGATGCCGACCAGCCGGACGACGCTGACTCCACCTCCACTGATCTCTCCGCACCCAGCGAAAACAGTGAAGTAATCGGAAAGAATGCCAACGGCAGGAACAATCCAGGCGTTGACCAGGATGATGCCTCGCTACCGAAGGGACAGACCCCGAAAAAAGGGCGTCCGACGCCGAAACGCAATGAGGTAGAGCGCTCGGCAGGTACCCGTCGCGCACACTATGACGCTCCTCTGACTCCGAAAGAGGCCCGGCAACGCCGGAAGACGGAAAAGGCGTCCATGTCGAAAGAGGAGTACAAGGAGCGCAAGCGACGCCAGCGTGAGGAGGCCGCCGCCGCGCGCAAGAGGGCAAATGACCGGATGATGGCCGGCGACCCGAACTATCTCCTCGCTCGTGACCAGGGCAAGGAGAAGCTCTTCGTCCGCAACTATGTGGATTCCCGCCGCTTCATGATGAATATGTTCCTGCCGATTGCCCTGATCGTGGTTCTGGTCATGATCGTCGGTATGCAGGCACCTCTCCTGGCGAACCTGGTGTCGATCGTCATGCTTGTCATCATCATTCTTCTAATGATCGAAGGTGTTTTCCTTGGGCGGAAGGTCAACAAGCTGGTTGATGAGCGCTTCCCAGACCGGGCTTTCAGCAGGTGGACCCTAGGTTTCTACGCCTTCACTCGGGCCACCATGATCCGGCGTATGCGGACCCCCGCTCCCCAGGTTGCCATCGGAGACGCGGTCTAGCTCATGGGATTTTCACCTACAGGAGGGCTACTTCCCGCCTTGGCGTCCTGGGCCAGTAGCACAGGAGCTGCAGCGCGCTGGCTGGTGATACCGGGCACCCACCTGTACTTCATCTCATCACCGCCGACCCCAAGGTCGCACACCTCGTCGACAAGGAGGAATCCCCTCTCGCCACACTAAGCGTGTCTGTGGCGGCAGAGATCTCTCCCACAATCGTGGACACCGCCACCGACGGTCCCCTCCGCAGCACCATCGGACTGAATGTCCACGAGGTCACAGAGGCACTCACCATCGGCCACGAGGTCGCCGACAATGCGGTAGACGCCGGTGAACGTCTCCTACTGCTCAGCGCCACCAGCAACCTTGTCGCAGCTTCCGCCATCGCCGGAACCGTGTGCCGTACCGAGCCGGTATCTGTGGTTCCCCAACAGGTAGCGCCGATGCCTCAGTGATCGCCAGGTGGCAGGAAGAAGTTCTCGCTATTCGGGACGCCATGTTCCTCGCCCGCGGGTACCGTAAAGGACCATGGGACGCCGCCTCGGTCCGGGAAATCCTCCGAATCCTGGGCACTCGGGAGTTAGCGATCGCGGTCGGCCTGCTCACTCAGGCGGCTGCACGGCACACGCCGGTCATTCTCGACGGGGTCGAGACGCTAGTCGCCGCCCTCCTCGCGGAGTCGATGGCACCAGGGTCCTCCGAGTGGTGGCTTATCCCCCACATTCCTCCGCAGCCCGCCGCCAAGCTCGCAGTGACCTCACTTGGGCTCACTCCCGTGATCGCTCGCGATCTCGGTGCAGTGCCCGGTGGCGCCGGTTTGGCACTCCTCCCCCTCCTCCATGCTGCAGTGGCGACAGTCTCCGACTAACTGAGGCCAGGAACCCCTCTGGCGATCGCTTATGGCGCGGGGATCAGCGTGTGGTTCCAGTGGTGGATATCCGCGACAGTGCCGCGCTGGATTCCGGTGAGGTGTTCCCGCAGCGCCATGGTGATCTTCCCAGCCACTCCGCCATTGACCTGGAACTCACCCGAGGCGTCCTTCACTGTTCCCACCGGGGTGATCACGGCAGCGGTACCACAGGCGAAAGCTTCGGTCATCGCTCCGGAGGCCGCGGCATCCTTCCAATCTTGGACGCTGATCTTCCTCTCGCTGACCTTCAGCCCTTCATCTGCAGCAACGGTGAGCAGTGAATCCCGGTAACGCCAGCCAACAATGATCCGGACAATGCGGGAGTCACCAGTTCGGCGTTATCACCCGAGCCGAAGATGAAGGCGAGGTTCATTCCGCCCATCTCTTCAATGTAGGTCCGCTCGATAGCGTCAAGCCACACGACCTGGTCGCATCCCTGCTCCTCCGCGTGGGCCTGAGCCGCCAACGATCCGGCATAGTTGCCGGCAAATTTCGCTGCACCCGTCCCGCCTAGTGCAGCGCGAATATACTCGGTGGACAACCACACGCTCACCGGAGTCACGCCACCTTTGAAGTACGCGCCCGCCGGAGAAGCAATCACATAATAGGAATAGCTATGGGAAGGGTGCACCCCCAGCCCGACCTCCGTGGAAATCATAAAGGGACGCAGGTAGAGGGCTTCTTCCCCGCCTGCAGCAGGAATCCACGCCTGATCGATGTCAACGATCTGACGGAGGGATTCCAGGAAGAGATCATCAGGAAGTTCCGGCATTGCCAAACGCTGCGCCGACCGACGGAAGCGTTCCGCATTCATCTCCGGACGGAAGGTAGCCACCGACCCGTCTTCATGGCGGTAGGCCTTCAGTCCCTCGAAGATCGCCTGACCATAGTGCAGCACCGAGGTTGCCGGATCCATACTGATCGGCCCATAGGGAACCACGCGAGCATCGTGCCAGCCAACCTCATCGGTCCAGTCAATGACCACCATGTAGTCGGTGAAGTGTGTCCCGAAACCCGGATTCGCGAGGATCTCTTCGATCTTCTCCACCGGAGTCGGAGTGGCGGTGAGGTTACGATTGAACTCAGGGGAAGCTGACATGCCTTGTATCCTAGACCCGGAAAGGACCTGCGGCGGCAGCGGCCCCGCACCCTCGATCACCAGCACCGGAGAAGCCACATGACGATCACCTCCCCGCCGACTGCACCCCGCTTCGTCCGCGGAGTGATGCCGGAACTGCACCTGTCGACACTCGCTGTGGTGCCAGAAACTGACCTTCTTATCGTCCCGGTTCTCACTGGTTCCTCAGGTCCCGAGGTCCCCGTGGTGGGACAACTCGGAGAACAAGCTCAACTTCTCCTGTGGAAAACAGTGGTAGAAGCGGGGATCACCGGACGGCGTGGGGATACTGCAGTGCTGACCGCCATCGAGGGAGTTTCCTCCCGGCATATGCTTACTGTCGGCCTCGGCCCCGTAGAAGGAATCAACAGTGAAATCGTGCGCCAGGCGGCAGGCGATGCGTCGCGGACGCTGAGCGCCTACGCGAGCGCACATGGCGAAGATGCCGAAGCCGATACCCCACGCACGGTCGGCCTGAACTCTGGCGGGGCGCACCGTCGTGAAGCCCACAGCCGGAACCACCTTCGGACGTATAGCTTACTCGGTGATCTCACCGAGGCGGAGATTCCAGGGTTAACTGCCGAGGACACACTCGCAGCTGCCGTCGAAGGCCACGGTCTCGGCGCGTATCGCTATTCCGGGCAGCGCTCCGCTGAGCGGGATAGCCGGGATATGTCGATCACTGTCCATGCCCCCGATACACCACTGATACCTCAGGCCTTCGCCCGCGCATGCACGATCGTAGAGGCGGTCACCTGTGCTCGCGATCTTGTCAACACCCCACCTAATGTGCTCTTTCCTGACTTCTATGCCCAGACCATCGCCAGTCTCGGGGCGAGGTCCGGGGTTACCGTGGAGATTCTTGACGAGGTTGCCCTCGATGCACAGGGCTACGGCGCCATCATGGGTGTAGGCGGCGGCTCAGCGCGACCTCCTCGCCTGGTGCGCATGCACTACCGGCCGGAAACAGCAGAAGTAACAGAGGCAACAAGCCCCTCGACAACGCATCCGACGCTGACAGGGGCTGCCGCACCGGCAACAGGGCCCTGGCCTCATATTGCACTGGTCGGCAAGGGCGTCACTTTCGACACCGGCGGAGTATCACTGAAGAAGCCAACTGGAATGGATCACATGACCTCCGATATGGCGGGCTCAGCTGCCGTTGTCGCCGCAGTGCTCGCCGCCGCGGAACTAGAGTTGCCGATTGAGGTGACCGCCACCGTGCCACTGCCGAGAATATGCCAGATGCTCAGGCACTGCGTCCGGGTGATGTCCTGCGCCACTATGACGGCACCAGCTCGGAGATCATCAATGCGGACGCTGAGGGGCGTCTCATTCTCGGTGATGCACTCGCCCGTGCCGTCGAAGATGATCCCGACCTGGTCATTGTCACTGCTACACTAACTGGCGCGCAAGTGGTTGCTCTAGGTGAGGGAATCACCGCAGTCATGGGAACTCCGTCGCTGCGAGAGCGGATCGTCTCGCTATCCGCAGTCTCTGGGGAGGATGCCTGGCCGATGCCCCTGCCCTCGGAAATCGCCGAGGAGATCCAGTCCGATATCGCAGACCTGCGCAATACCGGCACCTCCCGGTGGGGAGGGATGGCTGCAGCGGGCCACTATCTGGCACATTTCATTCCTGCCGGGCTCCCCTGGGCACACCTCGATATCGCCGGACCGGCGTATGTCACCACTGGGGCACACGGGTACACCCCCGCACGGGCGACCGGTGTACCGGTACGCACACTCATCGCATTTCTCAGCGACCTGGCCTCAACCGGCGAGAGCACCGAAGGCACGACCCGTGGCGGCGCCGACACACCTGGCTAGCATTTCCATAGTTCAACGGTGGCCTCACGCCGCCTCAGATGCCAAGCCTATGTACTATTCAGACAGAGAGCAGATCGCATAGACCACATCGTGGTTGTCGTCATTTTCGTCATTTAGGAGCTTCAACACCATGGCGTACTCCGTCGAAATGCCCGAATTGGGCGAGTCCGTGACCGAGGGCACTGTGACCCAGTGGCTGAAACAGGTCGGTGACACCGTGTCCGTGGATGAGCCCCTGCTGGAGGTCTCCACAGACAAGGTCGACACAGAAATCCCTTCTCCGGCGGGTGGCGTGCTGCTGGAAATCCGTGCGAAAGAAGATGACACCGTCGATGTTGGTGCCGTCATCGCCGTGATCGGCGAGACTGGGGAAAGCATCGGTACTGCATCAACCGAAGCAGCCACTCCGCCAACTCCGGCGGAGATCCCACCCCGGCTGCAGAGCCCGAGCCTTCTTCTGCTTCAGTTGCGGAAGCTGCCCCCGCAGCGCCTTCGCAGACTCCGGCCGCTTCCGGGAATAACCGGCGACGCCACCGACATCACCATGCCTGAGCTCGGCGAATCTGTGACCGAGGGCACTGTGACCCAGTGGCTGAAGAAGATCGGTGACGCCGTTACTGTGGATGAACCCCTGCTGGAGGTCTCCACGGACAAGGTCGATACCGAGGTCCCTTCCCCGGTCGCGGGCACTCTGGTGGAAATCCTCGTCGGGGAGGATGACACGGTGGATGTTGGCGCCGTAATCGCCCGCATCGACGGTGAAGCCGCAGCCGCTGTCCCCGCATCGGCACCGGCCGCCACCAAGCCCGCTTCGGAGCCAACAGCACCGGTCGCTGTCGAACCTGCTCCGGAGCCCACACCGCCGCAACCAGTGGTGGATACTCCCGCAGCGCAGCCGGTCACTGAAGCCCCGGCAGCAGTGCCTTCCGCTCCCGCTGCAGGAAACCTCCCCTACGTTACCCCACTGGTGCGCAAACTCGCTGAGAAGCATGATGTCGATCTATCTCAGGTCTCCGGCTCCGGAGTCGGTGGGCGTATTCGTAAGCAGGATGTCCTCGCTGCCGCGAATGGTGCGCCAGCCGGGGCCACAGCTGCCGCTCCTGTACCCCAGGTTTTCCAAGGCGTAGACCCGTCTAGGGCCGACCTGCGCGGCACCACCCGGAAGGTCAACCGTATCCGCGCCATCACGGCGAAGACGACCATGGATTCCCTCCATGGTGCAGCCCAGCTCACTCAGGTCCATGAGGCCGATATGACTCGGATCGCCGAGCTACGCAAGAAGAGCAAGCAGGCTTTCCAGGACAAGTACGGTATCAATCTCACCTATCTGCCGTTCTTCGCGAAGGCTGTTGTCGAGGCATTGGTCACTCATCCGAATATCAATGCGTCCTATAACCCCGCGACCGCGGAGATGACCTATCACGCCCCGGTGAATCTCGGTATCGCCGTGGATACGCCCGAGGGACTGCTCTCCCCGGTTATTCATAATGCGCAGGATTTATCGCTTCCGGAACTGGCTGCAGCAATCGTTGATATCGCCACCCGGGCCCGGAACAAGAAGCTGACGCCGAATGACATTATGGGAGGTACATTCACCATCACCAATATCGGTTCCGAGGGCGCCTTGACCGATACTCCAATCCTGGTCCCGCCGCAAGCCGCGATGATGGCCACCGGGGCAATCGTCAAGCGCCCCGTGGTGGTCTCCGAGGAAGGCCAGGATGCCATCAGTATCCGCCAGATGGTCTACCTGCCGCTGACCTACGACCACCAAAGCATTGATGGAGCCGACGCTGGCCGCTTCCTCACCAGCGTGAAGGATCGCCTAGAAAACACCGATTTCTCTCGGCGATCTGGGGCTCTAACTCGTAGTTTCACGGCGCTTAGCCTCCCACTCCTCGGTGTCCCTCCACGGTCACCGGGGAGTGTTGTGTCCAGGGTAGGATCGTCTCCCATGGGATTCCAGACCGGATCAATACGCCAGAGCAAGGACGCCATCACCGTCGTCAACCTGCAGATGGTGGATTATCGCGAGGCATGGCAGCACCAGACCTCGCTGGCGCAGCAACGAACCGCCGAACTGATTCCAGATACCCTGCTGCTGCTCCAGCACCCCTCCACTTATACCGCTGGCAAACGCACCCAACCGGAAGATCTTCCTACGAATGGGCTTCCGGTGGTTGATGTAGACCGGGGAGGCCGCATCACCTGGCATGGCCCTGGCCAGCTTGTGGCCTACCCCATCATCAAGCTCGAGGACCCCATTGATGTCGTGGACTATGTCCGCAGAATCGAGGAGGCCATCCTTGCCACCTGCCGTGAACTTGGTCTTACCGAGGTTGGCCGGGTTCAGGGCAGATCCGGGGTGTGGTTGGCTGCCGGAGTTCGTGACGGGCAGCTCGTGCCCGCGCGGAAAATCGCGGCGATCGGTATTCGGGTTACCCATGGCGTCACCATGCATGGTGCTGCACTGAACTGTGACAATACCCTCGACTTCTATGAACACATCGTGCCGTGCGGACTACCGGATACCGGAGTGACCACGCTCAGTGCCGAGCTCGGGAGAACTGTCACTGTGGAGGAGGTCCTTCCCGTGCTCACTGCTCACCTCCTAGACGCAATCAACGGCATCCTGCCCATCTCCGCTGCCGATGTTCCAGAGGAGTTCGCCCACGGACCGGTAGGTACGGTCTCCGACCTCCTATGATCTCCTGCTCCCGAGGTACATCCTCGTAGGCCCATCCCTGGGGCATGCTCTTCATGTAGATCTCTTGGGCCCCCTCCCCAGATACGTCCCTGGGGTGCACCCCTGGAGTGAGACGCGTACGGTAGGGCGGGTGACTATTGCTGCAGACGGCCGACGACTCCTGCGCATCGAGGCGAAAAATGCGCAGACCCCCATCGAGCAAAAGCCACGGTGGATCCGCACTACGGCAAAGATGGGCCCTGAATATCGGGATATGAAAGCCCGGGTATCCGAGGCCAGCCTGCACACGGTATGCCAGGAAGCTGGCTGCCCGAATACCCACGAATGCTGGGAGGACCGCGAGGCTTCATTCCTGATCGGTGGCGATACCTGCTCGCGCCGCTGCGACTTCTGCCAAATCGCCTCGGGTCGTCCGACCCCCCTCGACCGGGATGAACCTCGCCGCGTCGCAGAGAGCATCCACGAGATGAACCTGCGCTACGCCACGATCACCGGAGTAACCCGTGATGATCTCGCTGATGAGGGTGCCTGGCTATATGCCGAGGTTGTCCGCGCCATCCATGAGATGAACCCGAACACCGGTGTGGAGAACCTTACCCCAGACTTCTCCGCAAAGCCTGATCTCCTGGCCGAGGTCTTCGAGGCCCGCCCTGAGGTTTTCGCCCATAACTTGGAAACCGTGCCTCGCATTTTCAAGCGTATCCGCCCAGCATTCCGCTATGACCGTTCTCTCGAGGTCATCCGCGCCGCCAGCGATGCGGGCCTGGTGACAAAATCCAATCTGATTCTCGGAATGGGCGAGAACGCCGAGGAAGTACACTCTTCATTGGTGGACTTGAAGGACGCCGGGTGCGACATCATCACCATCACCCAGTATCTGCGGCCGACAAATATGCATCACCCCATCGAGCGGTGGGTGAAACCAGAAGAGTTCCTCGAGCACTCTGCCACCGCCAAGGAGCTCGGCTTCGGTGCGGTGATGGCGGGACCATTGGTGCGCTCCTCCTATCGCTCCGGGCGACTCTACGCCGAGGCAAAGGCAGCCCGCGGCGAAGAGCTTCCAGACAACCTCGTTCATCTGAGCGAGAATGCCGGATCGTCGACGATCCAAGAGGCATCCACACTGTTGTCGAAGTACGGTCCTTCGCAGGAGACGCCGGTCACCTCCGCCCGATAGTCATGCTCTAGACTGGGCCCCATGGCGAAAGACCCCCGAGTGAAAAACAATAAACGGCTCGAGAAGGCCGCCAAGAAAGCGCAGCGTAAGCAGACACGCGGCCAAATGTGGCAGGCCTTTCAGCTGCAACGCAAGCGGGATAAGAAACTCGTCCCCTATATGCTGCTGGGACTTCTTGTCCCGGTCGCGCTGCTACTTCTGCTGAGCCTGGTAATCGGCTCATGGTGGTTCAACACCATCCTCGGCGTGATGATCGGCCTCGTCGCCGCGATGTTCATCTTCTCGCGCCGCCTGCAGTCCGGTATCTATGACCAGATTGAGGGGCAGGCCGGCGCCGCTGCCTGGGCCTTGACCAATCTGCGTTCTGGCGTCGGCATGAAGTGGATCACCGAACCTGGCGTTGCCACCAATAGCCATATGGATGCCGTCCACCGGGTGGTTGGCACGCCGGGCATCGTGCTGGTCGGCGAGGGAAACCGCTCCCGGCTCAAGCCACTCATGGCACAGGAGCGCAAGCGGCTAGCTCGTATCCTCGGCAACACCCCGATCTATGACATCTACGTCGGCGAGAGTGATGATGAGGTGGAGGTTCGGAAGATCCAGAGCACCTTGATGAAGCTCCCCCGCAATATCAAGAAGAACGAGGTGGATGGGCTGAATAGCCGCGTCGCCTCAATCTCCCGCCTCAATTCCCGCGAGGCGGCCCTGCCGAAGGGCCCTCTGCCCCGCCAGGCGACAATGTCCGGGATGAACCGCCGGGCTCGCCGCGCGTCAGAGCGCAATAAGCGCGGGTAGAGCGGCGAACTTCGCGCGGTAACCGCGCGAACAGGGGGCGGAATCAGCGGGTACGAATAACCGCGGTTCCGGTGGCACGGTCGTGCATACCGCGACCGTCGGTGTCCTGAATGATCGGCGGGAACAGGAACACTGTGAGGATGGTCCGGACAATCGCCCGGATCAGACCAACCCTCTATCCGGATCATCGACCCGGGCAACACCAATACCCATAATGGCGTGACCTGGGGACTGGGCGAAGAGCCAGACGGTGATGACCCGCAGCAGGATCCAAACAATCATCGTCACGGTGGAGGTTCCGCCGAGAATGTCGGTTTGGCTGACAATGATTGCCGCAATTCCCCAACACAGCATCCAGTCAATAAGCAGGGCGAGCAGCCTCGGCATCAAGGAAGCGATCGATCCCGCTCCAGACTGTGGAAGGCCCAAGAGCTTGCCAGGATAGGGGCTGAGATCCATCGGGTCTTCGAACTGTCCAGGGACCTGGGGGCCTTCCAGCCATACGGGCTGAGTAGCGCGTTCCTCGCGCTGCTGTCGCCGTTGCTGCTTCGACGAAGAGCCAGTTGTTGCGCCTGCACCGCCCTGCCCGGAAGTTTTCTGTGCCTTCTGGGTCCGGTTGTTCTGCCGTTTCGCCATAACCGCCAGCCTACCGGGGCCCTGTGACAGCCTCCCAACCCGTCCCGTAGGCTGGAGTTCAGCCCCAGTTCCGGGGACCCGGTGAGTGCTATCTTCCCGTTACGTTACGTGGCGGTAACACTGGATTGACGGCCGGGCAACAACCCGATAATAAGCTTGCTCCCAGATTCAGCCACCGCGGTGGACCGCCGCGCGTTATCGAGGCTGTGCCGACAATGACTGCAAGGAGCCCCCCAGTGGCATTCAAGACGGCCGAAGAGGTCACCAAGTTCATCAAGGAAAATAACATCGAGTTCGTTGATGTTCGTTTCACCGACGTCCCCGGTGTGGAGCAGCACTTCACTATCCCCGCCTCTGCGTTTGATGAAGACGCCGTCGAGACAGGGCTAGCGTTCGACGGATCATCCATCCGTGGCTTCACCAGCATCGACGAGTCCGATATGAACCTCCTTCCGGATCTGGCGACCGCGAAGATCGACCCTTTCCGCACATCGAAGACACTGAACATCAAGTTCTTCGTGCATGATCCCTTCACCCGGGAGTCCTTCTCCCGCGATCCGCGCAACGTTGCCCGCAAGGCCGAGGAATACCTCGTATCCACTGGGATCGCTGATACCTGCAACTTCGGCCTCGAGGCCGAGTTCTACCTCTTTGACAAGGTGAAGTACTCCGCCGATATCAACCACTGCTTCTACCAAGTGGACTCCAACGAGGGCTGGTGGAACCGCGGTCGGGATACCAATCTCGATGGCACCCCGAACACCGGTCACAAGACACCAATCAAGGGAGGCTACTTCCCAGTCGCTCCCCTTGACCAGACCATTGAGGTCCGCGACGAGATGGTGAAAAACCTCATCGCCACCGGCTATGACATTGAGCGCTTTCACCACGAGGTTGGCACCGGTGGACAGCAGGAGATCAACTACAAGTTCAATACCCTGCTTCATGCAGCGGATGATCTGCAGTCCTTCAAGTACATCATCAAGGGCACCGCGGCGTCCCACGGCAAAACGGCAACCTTCATGCCTAAGCCCCTCGCCGGTGACAATGGCTCAGGTATGCACGCCCACCAGTCCCTGTGGAAGGATGGCCAGCCACTGTTCTTCGACGAGAACGGTTACGCCGGTCTGTCCGATATGGCCCGCTACTACATCGGTGGCATCCTGCACCATGCTGGAGCGGTCCTAGCCTTCACCAACTCGACGCTGAACTCCTACCACCGTCTGGTTCCGGGTTTCGAGGCCCCGATCAACCTGGTGTACTCGCAGCGCAACCGCTCCGCCGCCATCCGCATCCCGATCACTGGCTCCAACCCGAAGGCGAAGCGCCTTGAATTCCGCGCACCAGATCCCTCGGGTAACCCGTACTTCGGCATGGCCGCCATGATGCTCGCCGGTCTCGACGGTATCAAGAACCGCATCGAACCCCATGCTCCGGTGGATAAGGATCTCTACGAGCTTCCTCCGGAGGAGGCCTCCTCTATCCCCACTGCTCCTACCTCCCTTGAAGGTGCTCTTCAGGCCTTGGAGGACGATAATGAGTTCCTCACCGAAGGCGGCGTCTTCACCGACGATCTGCTCGATACCTACATCTCCTACAAGTACGACAACGAGATCAACCCAGCCCGGCTGCGTCCGACTCCTCACGAGTTCGAGCTGTACTTCGACTGCTAGTTTCCGCTAGCATTCCCTCGCCCCGCACCCCTGTCCCTCGGCCTTCATCGGAGAGGCAGAGGTGCGGGCTTTCTGTACACTTCCGCGCAGGAAAGGGTCTACCGTATGTGCCATGGGTTCCTCGACTGACTCCACCACTCGCACCGTTGATACCTGGGAGTCACTGCCCCTTGGCTAACCACTCGAGGCTCTCCAGATTCCGCGTCGTCCGCTTCGCTATGATGACGTTCGCATTCGCATTGAATTCTCCGGATTCTTCCACTCCAATATCCACAGTGTCCGTGGAGATTTCGGCCCGAAGCCGCTACCTATGGTCCCCGGACACGAAATTATCGGCCGAGTGGTCGGCCTAGGCGCAGCAGTGCACCACATTCGCCTCAGAGACCGGGTTGGGGTGGGTTGCTTCGTGAACTCCTGCGACCGCTGTTGCCCTGTCGCGCCGGCGAGGAGAGCTATTGCGATAACGGGTCGGTCATGACCTATGCCGCTGAAGACCCGTATCACGATGGAGAGGTCACTCAGGGGGTGACTATTCCCGCGAGATCGTTGTGCAGGAGACCTTCGTGCTGCGCATTCCGGACAGCCTTGATCCGACCTCCGCCGCGCCGCTATTATACGCTGGCCTCACGACCTATTCCCCGTTAAAACACTGGGACGCAGGTCCCGGCCGAAGCGTCGCCATTGTAGGGATGGGTGGAGTGGGGCATGTCGCAGTGAAGATCGCCGCAGCCATGGGGCCGAGGTCACGGTGCTCTCGCATTCGGAAGCTAAGCGCGGTGAAGCCCTCCGGTTCGGCGCGGTTGACCTGCTCTCCACACCGCAGATGGGAGCTTCTCTCATTGCTATAGCAACCGCTTTGATCTAATTTTCAACACGGTCAGCGTTAATCTGGATACCGCCGCCTATATGTGTACCCTGCGACTCGACGGAGTAATGGTGCAGATCGAACTGCCGGAACAACCGGTAAGCGTACCGGTCCGTACGTTCACCGGTCGACGCCGTTCTCTGGCAGGCTCCCTAGTCGGTGGTATCGCAGAAACCCAAGAAATGCTCGAATTCTGCGCCGCCCACGGGGTATCCGCAGAGGTCGAGGTAATCAATGCAGCGCAGATCAACGACGCCTATGACAGGGCAGTGCGCTCCGATGTGCGCTACCGTTTCGTCATTGACGCCACAACAATCTGACTCCGCTTAGTTCTGCAGTCGGTCAGCCTGCGTCTGGGCCAGTTCCACCAGCACATCCGTACTCACGCTGCCCTGTGTGGTCACGCTGAACCACGTGCCATTGACCTCGCCAGTGATGGTGGACTGAGACTTCTTCTCTGTCTGGCCAACAGCAACGACGGTGGTATCGGTACGCAGAGCGGAGACATTCTTTGCTCTATCAACGCCTATGCCAAGGTCGCTGGAGGTGATGGTCATCTTCATTTGCTGACCTCGCCGAGATCCGCCGTGGTGGTGACGTTATCGCAGGCATGGGGATCTCCTGCTGGCTTCGGACCGAGAGTGACAATCACGACGTCATTCTCAGGGGCAGTGTCTGAGGCATAGACCGCCGAGGAGAGGGCGTCATTATCGACAAGCAGATGGTCGATCAGATGCCAGAGATGATCTCCTCCCTGTCGGACGCCCTCTCCTCGGCGAACCTCACCCTGGTCGGCGATGGGCAAGATATCAACAGGCTGCTCAGCTAGATCGCCTCGGTTGCCCCAGACCTTCGCGAGTTGGCCCAGCGCAACCTCGAGCAGTAAAAACTCCACCGCTACCATCTGAACAGTCCCTATACGCGGCCGGCGTGGGCGGCGTATGGGAGAAGTGATTACCCGACCGCTGCGGATCACGGCGAACAGTATTTCATCAAGAAACCACTATGGATTACGCACCGAAGGCAGGGTGGTAGGTCACGCTGCCTCGCGGATAGGCCGTCTCCGGTGTATCCGGGACGTCCACCCGCAGCGCCTGGAAATAGGCTGCGTTCTCCGCGGGCAGACCAGACATCACGAGGCCATCTCGCGTCGCAAAGCCAAACCGGGAATAAAGGGCCGGCTCACCGAGCAATACCGCTCCCTTCGCGCCACGTTGGATAAGGCTATCCAGCATCGCCCGCATCAGCGCCGAACCGACGCCCTGGCACTGGAACTCCGGATGTACCGACAACGGTCCAAGCCCGTACTAATCGCCCTCGGTCGCCGGATCCACGCTCACTGGGGATGCCGCAACGTGGCCGACGATTCGACCGGCATGCACGGCGACCAGGGAGACAGTGAGCGCCCCAGCATCGCGGAGTGCGTCGATAATGGCTGATTCTGTGCCATCTGAATGCTCCGCCTGTGCAAAAGCCTCGGCGGTGAGTGCATGAATTGCACCAATATCCGCACCACCTGTCCGCTCAGGACGAATAACGGGGTAGTCACGCTCAGCGCAGGAGCAGACGCGGCGAGCACGGCAGGATCTCCGGGTATGTCCATATCCGGATTCTACCGAGTAACCCTAGAAATGACCCCAGAAGGGCTGTCCAGCGAAGCGAGCAGTTCAGCGAAGCAGCGCAACTAGTTCCGCTGCGACTGCCCGCGGGTCTGCGGCCTCAGTAATCGCCCGCACCACCACCGCCCGTACCGCATCTCTCCACCCCGTGCAGCCGCCGCCTGTACGAGCGGAAGAGTGTGCGTGTTCACCCCACCAATGGTGAACCAGGTCGCACCGTCCTTTCCATTCTTCTCCGCCTCAGTCAGCATCGCTGCGGTCTGGGTCACCAGCTCAAGCCCAGTCGCGGCACGACCTGGTTTGGTCGGAGTTTCCCACAACGGCCCAGTGCAGAAGTAGTCGACGTCGGGGTCATTGAGTGCTTCTGCAGCCTGAGACAGGCTGTGTGTGGATCGGCCAAGAATGATTTCCGAGCCAAGAAGTTCCCGCGCCTGGGAGACGGAAAGATCGTTCTGCCCTAAGTGGAGAATATCTGCACCCACCAGTGCAGCGATATCTGCGCGATCGTTGACAGCGCAGAGCTTTCCGTGCTCGTGGGCGACCTCGACGAGAATCTCGAGTGCCGTGAACTCCTCCTGGGTGCTCACCGTAGAATCTCGCAGCTGCACTATATCCGCTCCTCCGCGGTATACCGCATGAAGGAACTCTCGCAGATCCCTTGATCGACCCGCGCTGAAGTGCAGAGATACAGCCGTGCCTCGGATAATAGCTCTCGTTTCCGGAGAGTATTCTTAGGGGCGGTGGAGGCACTGAGCGGGATCATGTGGTGCAATGGTAGCCGTACGCGAACTACGGGAGTCCCTAGAGCAGGGCTGAGAGGACCGGCGCACCGGTCGACCGTCCATACCTGACGCGGGTCATGCCGCCGGAGGAACAGAACGCATGAGTAGGGCTTTATTCGGCCAACACATAAATAGTCAGCCACCACGTCGAGCGAGCCCGACCGGGACAACCCGCTCCCCCAAACCTCCGCAGAATACAGATACTGTCATTGTGGGCGCGGGTATCGCTGGACTTACCGTCGCTTGGTATCTCACTCGCGCTGGTCAGCGCGTCACCATCCTTGATCCCGCACCAGGATCCGGTGCCACGCAGGCCGCAGCCGGGATGATCGCCCCCGCCAGTGAAGTGATTCATGACCATGTCACGATGCGCATACTGATGGCGTCGTCCGCCGCACGATATCCCGCATTCATTGCTGAGGTGGAAGACGTGACAGGGCGATCGGTGGGGTATAACGACGCCTCAATCCTCTGCCTTGGTGCCCACCCCTCAGACCGGGATACTCTCGCTGATCTGGCGGTCGTCCAACGTACTTCTGGGATGGAGGTCGAGCACTATGACCTCCGTCAGGCGCGAGCGCTGGAGCCGGCCCTCTCCCCCTCACTCTCCGGCGCTTTTCTGCTCAGGGGAGACCACCATGTCAATCCGCGAATACTGCTCACTGCCCTTCTCGACGCAATCCTCGCGGACGGGCACGCTACGCTCCTCCATCACCGCGTCACAGCGGTACTTCGGGCTGACCCGGGAGCCACGGGCGCGGTAGTCGGCGTCCGATGCTCCGATGGCACGGTGATCCACGCCGGTAGCACTGTGTTGGCCCCGGGAGTGTCTATCACCGCGATCGAGGGTTTACCGGAGGCAGACCTCCTAGCCCTCCGTCCGGTCCACGGAGATATCGTTCGGGCCCGGTTGCGTCCAGGGCATCCACCGCTACTGAACCGTACGATCCGAGGATTGGTGGCGGGGCGTCCAGTCTATCTAGTTCCCCAAGCCAACGGGGAGATCGTTATCGGCGCAACCTCCCGTGAGGATGGCTTTGACGGCGTGTCTCTCGATGGCGTCTACCAGATTCTCAGGGACGCCCAGACGCTCGTCCCGGGGATCGCGGACCTGGAACTCACGGAGGTTCTCGCCCGTGCTCGTCCCGGCACCCCGGATGACCTGCCCTATCTTGGTCATCTTCCCGGAGTCAAGGGTGTAGTGGTCTCCACAGGCTATTCCCGCCATGGCATCCTCCTGGCCCCCATCGGCGGGCAGCTTGCTGCCCACCTCGTCCAGGGTTCCGAACTATCCCCGCAGGACGCCACGATCCTCTGCATCACCGATCCCTCCAGAGCAACTGCACACACAACAGCAGAAAGAGCACGATGACCGAAGATATCACCATCACCGTCAATGGCACAGAATGCAGACACACAGTGGGCGACACACTCTCCATCATTATCGCCCAGACCACCGGATATGACCCCGACGCCGATCAGCTCGGTATTGCCGTTGCTGTTGATGGATCAGTAGTCCCACGCAGTTCGTGGCTGACCACCACAGTATTCGAAGGCGCAACCATCGAGATCATCACCGCCATGCAGGGAGGTTAGACCATGCCACACCATCCACCACTCACTATCGGATCCCTCACCCTTAATTCCCGCCTGATCATGGGCACGGGTGGAGCAACCTCGTTGAGCATTCTGGAAGAGGCGCTTATCGCGTCTGGTACCCAACTCACCACTGTCGCACTCCGACGGTTCACACCCACCAGCGGAACTTCTCTCTTCGGCCTGCTCACCGAACTTGGCATTGAGGTACTTCCCAATACCGCCGGGTGCTACACAGCGCGGGATGCCCTTCTCACTGCCCAACTCGGGCGGGAGGCGCTGGGCACACACCAAGTGAAACTGGAGATCCTCGCTGATGACCAGACCCTCCTACCGAATGTCATTGAACTCGTCGATGCCACAGAACGCCTCACTGCCGAGGATTCGAGGTGTACGCCTACACCTCCGATGACCCCGCCGTCGCGCTAGCGCTGGAAACTGCCGGCGCTGTCGCAGTCATGCCTTTAGGTTCCCCGATCGGCACCGGGCTGGGTGTGCTCAATCCTCACAATGTCGAGCTGATCTGTGCGCGAGCGGGCATTCCTGTGATTCTGGATGCGGGCATAGGAACAGCGTCTGATGCAGCCTTTGCCCTAGAACTGGGCTGTGATGGGGTATTGCTCGCGAGCGCGGTGACCCGCGCCCAGAATCCAGCCCAGATGGCAAAAGCCATGCGTTATGCCGTCGAGGCCGGCTACCTCGCCCGGCATGCCGGGCGTATCCCGAAGCGCAGCTGGACCGATGGGGCAGTGGCCTCCTCTCCGATGGAGGGACGCATCGGTTCCCGTGACTGTGAGGTGTGAGGCACTGTGAGTTCTACTGCCACATCCGGCCGTCATCTCCCGCTGGTTGCACCGGGACCCTCGTTGACGACGGCGGAACTGGAACGCTATGCACGGCATATCGCCCTGCCCGAGATCGGTCTCGATGGGCAGCGTCGAATCACCAATGCCCGGGTGCTTGTCATCGGCGCCGGGGGCCTAGGTTCCCCGATACTGCTCTATCTTGCGGCGGCTGGAGTGGGCACCATCGGGATCATCGATGATGATGTGGTGGATTTCTCCAACCTTCAACGCCAGGTCATTCATGGTGTAGCTGATCTTGGGCGGGAAAAGGTTGTCTCCGCCGCCGAGACCATCGCCCGGGCCAATCCACTGGTCACTGTGGTGCAGCATCCAGTGCGGCTCAACGAGGAAAACGCGGTGGATCTGGTTTCTGACTATGACCTAGTCATCGATGGTGCAGATAACTTCGCCACCCGCTATCTCGTCTCCGATGCCTGCACACTCACCGGCACGCCTTGCGTGTGGGGGTCGATTCTGGGTTTTGACGGACGCCTATCGGTGTTCTGGAACAGCCCTGACCACAACGGCATCAGCTACCGAGATCTGCATCCAGATACTCCAGCTCCTGGAGTGACCCCGAGTTGTAGCGCAGGCGGCGTCCTCGGTGCACTACCAGGGGTTATTGGCGCCGCAATGTCCACTGAGGCGATCAAGCTCATCACCGGCGTCGGCAGGTCACTCTATGGTCGACTACTTCTCCACGATGGGTTTACGATGACCTTCCGTGAGATAGCAATCCGTCCCGATCCACACTCCCCACCGATAACCTCCGTCGGTTCAACCACCGTGACAGGTTCACCCGACGGTAGTCCCGCGGTCTGCTGCATCGAATCTGCACACCTCGCAGTCACCCCAGAACAACTCAAGTCCTTGCAGGATTCTGGTGCGGCACTTATCGATGTTCGTGAGCCCTGGGAGCAAAAGATCGTCGCCATTCCAGGCTCTTTCACCGTCCCGCTAGAGGAGCTGACCACTCATGGCGGAGAAGCTCTCCCCTCCGCCTGCCGGGGCCGAGATGTGATCCTCTACTGCCGATCCGGGCACCGGTCGCAGGTGGCATCCGATGCAGTGGCAGCATATTTCTCCTCCCGGGAGGAGACTGCCTTCCATCTCGACGGCGGCGTCTTGGAGTGGGTGCGGGAACTCCATCCGGAGCTACCAACCTATTGACCCAGTGCGTGATCCGCCGTGCCAGGGGATATCAGCGGTGCCGATGCCCCAGCGAGGTCATCGGTTTCAGTGATCTCAGCGAGCGGTTGAAGATCGAAAACTCACCATCCACTGAGAAGCGAGAGAAGGAGGAGCCCCCCCCCCCGACCCCAGGAGAAGAAGGACCTCGCAGAAAACGCTGAGAATGAGGACGCCACGCTGGTTACCGAAGCGACGTAGCGTAGGGAGGCCATGGAAAGCACAGAGCGCCTGCTCAGCGCGCTCCATCGGGATCGCTAAGAACGCCAGCTTTGCCCGGCACTGCCTGAGGACGCCGGGGTCGTCGATGCGGAGTACTCACCAGTGTCAGTCATGGGGCCAGGCTACGCTACTGTGCTTCCGATGCTGACGAGCTGCGATTGTCTCCCCTAAGTTCCGGTCCATTCTGTCTTGGCCGAACCAGATCTTCTCTGGCCTCGTGCCCTAAACGAGAAGGCCGACCCCTCCACGCACCAGCACGATCAATGCTCCGGCGACAGCGAGGATCAACGCCGCACGATGGGCAGTCTCCCGCGGTATCTGGCGTGCGATCTTCACACCAAGGCCCACGCCGAGAACAATGGCCGCGAGAGCCGCTGGCCAGATCCCCCAAGGCTCCGAGCCGATATGTCCCCCACCGCTGAGCCATTTGAGCGAGAAGCTCAGTGTGCCAGCCACAATAAACAGCGGCTGCAACGTCGCGGCGAACACCCGTGGATCCCGCGGGAGGCCTGGGCATAGACGGTGATTACCGGACCAGCGACTCCGGCGAGCGTATTACTGAAGCCGCCTACCGCACCGGCCATCATGGCAGGCACAGCACCGGTGACGGTTGGCATCCACCGTGTGCCGAGAGTGGTGATCCCCAGAGAGAGCAGGACCAGGATACCGACCGTGATCTGCAATATCGCCGGAGCGACCACATGAATCAATGCGGCGGCGGGAAGTGCGCCAAGCACCATCACCGAGGCGATTAGTGCGAACCGCCACCAATCGACATCACGGCGTTGGGTGAGCGTGGAGACCAACCCATTAACCGCCGCGATGGCGTTGACCACCATAATCCCCTCGACCGGCCCCAAGGCCAGGCTGAGAATTGGCCCGCCGATAATTCCCACACCCATCCCCGACACCCGCTGCATACA
>JAPFBL010001325.1:0-17711 GCA_026182355.1 Hermatobates lingyangjiaoensis | reverse complement strand
AAATTTATATATAGAGATTCACATACTGTCCACCTACTTTTGGATCATCATGCGTGTATACTAATGAAGACGCAACAGAAGGTCAAGTACAGCGTCCAACCGAAACTGCTAGGAGTACAGGATGAAAATAACGCTGTGGAATAATAATCCGTTGTTTGTTTTGCGTTTTGGTTCTCATGATATAAGAACAAGTAATGAAAGGCTCTTGGAATATGTTACAAAATGCGTATTTCATAGTTGTTGCACACTAAAAGTGATCTTTTCCTAGCAAAGAAGGGTTTTTGGTAACAAATGAGCCTACTATAGGATTGTATTAGGCCCTATCATGAGCAGTGGAGGGCTAAAGGGACTGACCCTTATAGGAGGGTGGGTGGGTGGATGTCCACCCTTTAGTGTAGTGGCCCATCAACGATAATGTCCCTAATCTACCAACATAACCCTTATTCTACGTTACCTCTATTTCTTGTAAATCGTCTGTACTAAATCTGCATGATAGGATATGGCAGTCTGAATTGCAATCATCTCAGACAAATTCCTATATTACTACAATTGCAAAAAATCTGGAGTGGCCTACACTCTACTTTACTATAAGTAACTTAATGTCAAATTTCTTGAGTATATAAAACATAACGTCTCATTTAAGCATAACATAAATATCTAAATGGGATATAATTATTAGTATTGCATTCGTGATTGAAGGACATATCAATTTATAAGCTTATTTTTGTACATCACAAATAATTTATTATTTGTAAATAATTTCATTAGTATAACTACAGCAGTAATAACATTATTGAAAAACCAATGTGAACATTTCTTGAAACGAAATATTATCCTACAAGAGAACATGGCTATTGTTCAAATAGCCAGTAGATTTCTTACATCGTTTACTTGACATCCTTCTACATTGAATATTAAAGTAAAATTTTCAAATTTAAAACAGTAAAATACCCTTTTTTTCTCTAAAAACATCTTAAACAGCGAAGAAAATGTTGTTTTAAGGTGATTTGTTAATTAAAGATGTACGATAATTACATTTATTAATCTCTAAACGAAAGATTTTAATTTTGAATTATCTTTTACATTTTTGGTTTTAAACAGAATTATTATACTGGGAATTTTATGGCTTCTTAGTATTTAATAAGATCATTTTCCTTCCCCTTTGTCAAATAACATATACACGATTTTTTTCTGAGTGTGTGTTATCATTTTCCTGCACAATATTATTCCTCTTACATCTTATATAAGTCAATAAACAATTTAAATTGTTCCTTTATAAATGTCAATTTTATCTCAGTGGAATCGCTCAAAATATTTCTAAGTCAATGTAAACAAAGTAAAAAAATATAAAAAATTCGACAAGTATAGCAGGTGATCTCTTAGTCTAGGATAAACAAAGAGTTTTTATATCGTTATTGCTCTTTCCAGTAATTGAAACTTCATGATTTTTTTTTGTGAATTGCTGATTTTTTGTTCCATTTTTGGTCAAATTTTCATTATTTTTTAATGAGCCGTTTAGCGTCAAAAAAACATTTTCTGAAAACACAAATCGTACTGTAACGCCCCTTTAGCGAATGTAATTTTAAAAAAAAATATCTCAATTCATTCTACACATAATTTTCTGTTTATAGGCATAGTTTTATTCTTCTTCGTCAAATAGTATGGCTTGTATCGCTCTCACAAGGTTTGAGATTGAATTATAAGTAAAAATTTGTACATTTTATTGAAAAAAAAATATTTCCTGTTGATTTAAAATTCTAAATATATTTTTCGTTTGTTCCATTTGTAACCTCAAAGATAATGTCAAAATTTCAAAACTCTAGGGTTATCAGTTTAGGAGAAATAAATGCTTAAAAAAAAACGGTTTTTGGCAAAAAAAAGTGACTTTCCCATCATGCATAATTCTTCCCAAACAATAGGGATCTTCGTCTTTATGAGGCCCATTTTTGTGTAAAATATCAACTTGATCCATAAATATCAACGAAAAATTGTGTAAAATATCAACGGTCCATCAAGATTCTGGACCGTAGCGTGGTAACAAGCAATGCTAACACACGCCACCCACCACGCACCCACCCACCCACCCACCCACACACACACACACACACACAGACATCATCGTAAAAACGTCATAAAACGACTTCTGGGACCTCAAAACATGTAATTCCGTCAAAATCTGGAGATCGAATTTTTTCACTATCACTATACTTTACTTATAGTAAAGTAAAAAAGAATGTTTTCATATTAGGTTAATTTAGTGTGATAGTCTCATCAACATGTCTGTCTCAATATGTATCTCTCAACTTACTCGGGTGTAAGTTGGCCCTTTGTGATGTCACAAAATGAACATATTACATGGCAGGTACCACATAATTTTGCATACCTTAGGTTAGTTTACTTGGCAGTCTCACGAGAGAACACAGATCGGGTGAACATTGGTCCTTTGTGATACCACAAAATAAACATTCCAGACTGGAGGTTCATAAGTTTGCATAGCTTAGGTTAGTTTACTGTGGCAGTCTTAAACACATCGAGGCTGAACATTGTCCCTTTGTGATACCACAAAATAACAATATTACATTGGGAGTTCTAAATTTTGCCTAACTCAAATCTATTTAACAGTTGGGATCTTGACAGGAATCGTAGAGGCTCTAGACCAGGAATGGCGAACCATATACCCGCGGGTCACCAACTGACCCACCACTCATATTTTAGTGACCCACGTCGTTCTATGTCGATGTTTGTGCAAAACTAAACAAATATTTTTTTTTTGCTATGGCAAGTGCTTTTCGTTTACCTATTAACGAGCAGAGGCAACTAATGCGTAGAGTTGCCAATTTAGCATTTATTATGGTAGATTTAGCACATTACAATGAAATATAGCACCATGAAATGTATATTTTTCTATTTAAAGTATATGTACTAGTGTTTTTTTGTTTTAGTTCTTCATCATAAAATTGTTTTTCTTTTATTAATATAAATAGATAGGTTATACGTTATAGGTTATATACGTTGTTTGGTCCCTCATATTCATGTGAATCCTTGTTTTCACATATGAATTTCATAAAATCAAGTACCAGAAATCGTCTTGGTGCCAATATGAGTGCTGCATGTATCAAACTGAAAACTACAACCTATAAACCTCGGATTCTAATGCTATCAGATAAGATGCAGAAACAACTTTCTCATTGATTTGATAAGTAAAGTTGTGACCCACTTTTGTTTATTTTTTTTATATAAGATATATAATTAACCCAGGAGTTAAAACAGGTTCGCCATCCCTGCTCTAGACTGAGGCTTAACTTCCTCTGCGAGGGACGACTTGAATAAATCGAAGGCCAGTTGGAGATCGCACCCCGGACCTGCGAGTTCAGAGGCGAGTACCTTCTAACCCGTTCATTAGAATCAGTAAAGTAAAAGATGGTAATTAGTAATTTATAATTTAATTAATATTTGTTAAATAGTAATTTATATTTTGTATGTGCATTATTTGTTGTAGGCATGACAAAGGACAGAATGTGTGCGGGTAGGTGTGAGACAGTCTGAATGCGGGCTAGCTACTGCACAAACCTGGGATGTGCACCGCAGAACTAACAAACAAATCTCAAACAGGAACAGAGTCACCAAATCTGCAATGGTCAACTCATCGACTAATGACAGAAATTATATGCGTGGATGTATGTATATAAAAAGTGACAACTACAAGATGTATCAAGAGCGATCAGGTATACTAAAGTAGCTCTTAAGATCACCACATGAATGTATTAACACATTTACTGAATTGTGTATCAAGAGCAATCAGGATACTAAAGCTGCTCTTAAGATCACCACATGAATGTATTAAACACATTTATTAAATTGTGAATCAAAAGTGATCAGGATACTAAAGCTGCTCTTAAGATCACCACATGAATGTATTAAACACATTACTAAATTGTGTATCAAGAGCGATCACATATACTAAACTTGCTCTTAAGATCACTAAATGGTTATAAAGTGCGATCAGGTATACTATACCAGCTCTTAAGATCACACTATCCACTTGAATGAATTAAAAACATTACACTAAGTGATGTATCAAGCGAGATCCGGTATACTAAAGCTGCTCTTAAGATTACAATCCTAATAAGTATGTAGGAAACGGCCAATGTTCAATCTGGAATGTTCATTTCGTAGTAACAGAAAATGTCAATGTTCAGAATATGTGTGTTCTCTCGTGGGACTGCCACGGTAATCTAACCTAAGCTAGGCAATTAGGAACCACCAATGTAATATGGGCTGCACTATACCCTGACTCAATAACGGAGGTGCAAAAGCTCCCATTATGATTATACAGACAAGAGAACGTCCAAGTACATACCAATATTTCTTTTATAACTATCACGATATGAATAAAACAAATAGCAGCCCCTTTAGTCACACCCTCTATCAAGAGGGATGAAAACACTGGTCAACACAGTAGTGCCGGCATAGGTGATGATATTCCACTCTAAATTCGCCCAAGACATCCCTAAAGCTAATAACAACCCCTTTAGTCACACCCTCTATCAAGAGGGATGAAAACACAGGTCAACCCCTGGTGTTGTTTCAAAGCACAGTAGTGCCGGCATAGGTGATGATATTCTACTCTAAATTCGCCCAAGACATCCCTAAAGCTAATAACTACACCTTTAGTCACACCCTCTATCAAGAGGGATGAAAACACAGGTCAACCCCTGGTGTTGTTTCAAAGCACAGTAGTGCCGGCATAGGTGATGATATTCCACTCTAAATTCGCCCAAGACATCCCTAAAGCTAATAACAACCCCTTTAGTCACACCCTCTATCAAGAGGGATGAAAACACAGGTCAACCCCTGGTGTTGTTTCAAAGCACAGTAGTGCCGGCATAGGTGATGATATTCCACTCTAAATTCGCCCAAGACATCCCTAAAGCTAATAACAACCCCTTTAGTCACACCCTCTATCAAGAGGGATGAAAACACAGGTCAACCCCTGGTGTTGTTTCAAAGCACAGTAGTGCCGGCATAGGTGATGATATTCCACTCTAAATTCGCCCAAGACATTCCTAAAGCTAATAACAGTCCCTTTAGTCACACCCTCTATCAAGAGGGATGAAAACACAGGTCAACCCCTGGTGTTGTTTCAAAGCACAGTAGTGCCGGCATAGGTGAGGATATTGCACTCTAAATTCGCCCAAGACATCCCTAAAGCTAATAACAGTCCCTTTAGTCACACCCTCTATCAAGAGGGATGAAAACACAGGTCAACCCCTGGTGTTGTTTCAAAGCACAGTGGTGCCGGCATAGGTGAGGATATTGCACTCTAAATTCGCCCAAGACATCCCTAAAGCTAATAACAACCCCTTTAGTCACACCCTCTATCAAGAGGGATGAAAACACAGGTCAACCCCTGGTGTTGTTTCAAAGCACAGTAGTGCCGGCATAGGTGATGATATTCCACTCTAAATTCGCCCAAGACATCGCTTTAAAGTAACAAAAGCATTTCGTTCCCGCATCTCTCCATCAATTTTCTCAAGTGTATTTAAAGTTTTTCCCCCTTATACCGGCTCGTTATCAAGTACACGCTTCTAAACTTTTCACCCCCCACCCCTAACGCCGCCACTACCCCCAACTCCCCGACCCCCACCTTCCACCCCTCCCCCGCTTACCAAAAGCAGAATTCTATGGCTTTTGTTGCCAACTCGGCGCTGCACATTCGCCTGTGACGTCATACGCCCACTATAAACTTCGCACTAAACCGACCTAAATATCCTGCAACCAAAGAACCGTCTCTGCAAAATAACGACACACTCTTCCCTCCTTTACTCAACTATATATATACATATATAAACGCCTTTTCACAACAGGCATACGAATGAAACACAAGTCGATAAAATGCATAAAAAAACAACATACATAATATAATAAAAATATTTTATAACATTATCAAATCACAATAAGAAATGGTAAAACAAGACTAAGATCTTTCAACCGTAACAAGCGGTCGTCGTCAGAGTCAAAAACCCAACGTCTCAGTTGGGTTTTTGACTCTGACGAAGACCGCTTGTTACGGTTGGAAGATCTTAGTCTTGTTTTCCCATTTCTTATTGTGGTTTGATCATTGATTGTTATATCACGTGTTTATGTGAAATCTTTTTATTTATAACATTATATACTACACAAAATACCACAAATTAGTTGTTTGCAATGTAAATCTGAATTAAGAATTTTCACGACCCAACATGAACAACTTAACACTCCTAACTACATAAAGATCTATTATAAGTTATATATATAACATGATTTCACAATAAACACGTGAAATCACAATCAAAAATCAAACCTTAATAAGAAATGGGATAAAAGACTAAGATCTTTCAAACGTAACAAGTGGTCATTGTCAGAGTCAAAAACCAAAAAAAAAAAAAAACCAAAAGTGAAACAGCTTGTTAACCGGTGAAAGATCTTAGTCTTCCCCCCCCCCCCATATCTTATTGTTGTTTGATCATTAATTGTTGTTTCAGTTGTTTGTTGCGAAATATTATTATAAATATATAATTAAACCACAATATGAAATGGTAAAAAAAAGGGAAGACTAAGATATTTCAATCACAACAAGCAGTCTTCGTCAGAGTCAAAAACCAAATTGATGGGTTGGGTGTTGACTCTGACGAAGACCACTTGTTATCGTTAAAAACTCTTTTTTTTTTTTCATTACATATTGTGCTTTAATCAGTAACATTTACAAATTTCAGAAAGTCCTCAAAATATATATTTCCATGAAATTACAATCAAGGCTCTTATTTTAACCTCCGGTTACAGGTCTGTAACATCCAAGCTATTATTACAGTACTCGTATACATTTACAAGTCCTCAACAAAGAAAACAAAGGTTTTTTCAACATATAATTCAAATAATAAATTATTTAAATATAATATAATATTTAAATAGTTATATTTATAATATAATAATTATTAAATAAATATAATTGTTAAATTAAATTAAATTGGTGCAAACAAATATAGTAAACTTTTAACCCCTTTAAAACAATAGTTTTAAATATTTATAATGATTTTTTTTGTAAATATTACAGTTTATAAATTGATTTAAAAAATGTACTTTACCTGTAGAACATAAAAAAATTACGACATTAAAAATTCATGTCAAAATTTATTTATAATATAATAATTATAATTAAATATAATTGTTAAATTAAATTAAATTGGTGCAAACAAATATATTAAACTTTTAACCCCTTTAAAACACTAGTTTTAAATAATTATAATCATTTTCTTAACAAATATTACATTTTAAAAATCGTTTTAAAAAAAGTTCCTTTACGTGTAGAACATAAAAAAATTACGACTTTAAAAACTAATTTTGGTATAAAATAATTTTTATGTTTTTCTATTTTCTATTTTTACCCCCTCAAAATTCCACCCCCTTGCAAGTGCTATTCTCACCCCTTGATACCCCACTGGACTAAAATGACCCCACTGTACCACCAAATACAATATAATATAGTAAATACAGTGGAACCTCTACATACGAGCTACTCTACTTACGAGAAACTCGAGATACGAGAGGTCTTTCGAGCAAAAATCTTGCTCTACATACGAGAGAAAATCCAAGTTACGAGAATTTCCAGATGGTTCCGCTAGGAACCTACTAGTCGTACTAGGAACCTATGTAGCTACTAGTCGTGCTACAGCTCTTTTTAATGACACTTGCCTTACACATTTCCGTAACATTTTGAAAGGAAGGCAGAGACAAACCTCCTTGGATAAGTTTTTCTTCAAAAGACCTATAGAAAGTGAAAGTGTTGCGATTCCAGCTAAAAGGGCAAAAGAAAGCGAAGAAAAGTAAAAACTGATACAGTAATGTTAAAAAGCATAAAAAAAGCAGAAAAAAGTGCATAAATAAATTAGTGCCATAAAAAAATTTAGTTTTTCATAAAGTTAACTTTGATTTTAAGTGGAAGTGCTCATAATAAACTTGCATTTTATTTCGTTAATATCATCTTATTTATCTTATTACTGTATTTTTATGTTCAGTCACTATTTGAATGTGTTTTTAGTAATCAGGAAGATGTGTTCATAGTTATTTAGGGTTAACTTAAATGATTTTGGGAGGCCGGGAACAAATTAATTGGTTTTCAGTTATTTCTTATGGGAAAAATTCGCTCTAGATACGAGAAATTCTAGATACGACCACGATCCGGGAACGAATTAATCTCGTATGTAGAGGTTCCACTGTAAGTGATTTTGATTTCAGTACAATTTAATAGAATTAATGTAAATAGGCGGGATAAATACAGCATGTTATTATTTATTTGCAAACTTCGCATATTAAACATTCCATGCAATTTTTTTTTTTTTTTTTTTGTATAAAATGACCAAAAATATAAAACCTACATTAAATCAATTAATTTAACTAATTAATTTCCGATAATAAGTTTATTTAATGTATATTTAAGTGTAAAACATTTCAGTTTTTTTTTTCGTCTACTGTTTAAACATTATTCAGTCCCCTTTTTTTTTTGTTAACTGAATATTTCAATTTGACGAATGCCTGCTCTCATCACGGTTTGATATACAAATATTTAAACATCAGATACTACTGTTGGCAGAGGTGCCTTCGAAAAAGGAATAATTTGATTTAAGCAATCATGCTAATTAATAGCATTAATTAGCAAATCGGTTAGTTTAATGCAAAACTGAATTCATCCTAAGGGCAATTTGTTCAATATTTACTAATTATTCATTTAAACTAGCTGACCTGGCAAACTTCGTAGAGTATTAACAATCAGTGAATGTGGTGTTAACTTAAGCTAAAATTAATTTGCTATTTAATTATTAACTATCAACATAATAGCTAAACCGACAGATGCTGTAGGGCCTTACCTATAATGCAGTGGTTCTCAAACTATTTTGAGATTTTTTGCATGGCGGTCTCTTTATGATATTTTAGATGGCTCACGGACCCTTTTATAACAACCAGTTAACATATAGGTTACTGGAACAAAACATTTTGGGAAAACAAACGTTTATTCAAACACAAATATATGTTTTCAAAAAATTGCAACCGATTTCTATTAAAACAAAAAAAAAATCTTATTTAATCAATTATTCAATCAGAAAATAGCAACATTGAAATATATTAAAACTTCATTCAATGTGATGGGATGCATTTGCTTTCGCCTCAACCAGTTCTTCTATATTTGGCTTAGAAATATCATTTCTAATGATATTTAAGTTCTATTCTTCATTATATTTCACATATGAATATATCACATATTAAAAATATAGTATGAAAAATAGTATGAAAAGTCAAGATAACTTGAAATGAGTCAGTTCTAAGCAATATACAGACAAACTTTATTTTAAATCATTAGTTGTGCAATCCGTAATTGTGTGGTATTTACTCATTCTGAGGTAAAATGGATAAACCAACAAAAGTCTCCACACAAATGAAGTTTTATTCAACGCGTTTCAAACACTTTGTGTTCATCATCAGGAAGACCCTATAATACAAATTATTGTCCCTTATCTCTTAAATTGCCAATCCCCACTCTTTCGCAACGGATTTGTTTCCGTTTGTTCAGTTGTGTTCACTGGACCAACCCGTCAGTACCACATCCTTGGGTATGTCTTGAATTCTCTTAATTGAATTTTATTATTTCACTCTAATTTTTGTAACTAATTAGATATAATTTGTATTATAGTGTCTTCCTGATGATGAACACAAAGTGTTCGAAACGCGTTGAATAAAACTTCATTGGTGTGGAGACTTTTGTTGGTTTATCTATTTTACCTCAGAAAGTTTATTTTGTTTTTAGTCAGATTACAAAAACATTTCCATCACCATAACGAACACAGAGCAATAGTCGTGAATAAGTTCGGCACATCAGTTTTTCTTTGAAAATGCTGATTTTAAAAAAGCCTTTCATCTCAGTTAACAGTCAATCAAATTTCCCTTCATAAATCACTCAAGTGGATAATATACATAAAAGCAACCATAAAGCAGTCAATATAAAGGAAAAAGATGCGAGGAATGCTATATCAAGGAACTGATAAGACTATCAATAAAAGGAAAAACCTTGAAAACGTATCAAGTTAATTCAAATTTTATCATACTCACAAACAATATAGGAATATATTCCTAGTTTTCAATAGTTATACTGTAAATTCGTATATCAGTCTTTTGGTCTGAAGAAAACCAGAGAATGGTTGAAATATGTCGGTACTAAAATCGTCAAGAGGTCACTATGCAGATATATCTTCACTTGAACGAGTCATCCAGATATGGAAGCAGTGATCTTCCACAGTATTCAACAAAATCAATAACTCGAAGGTGTCTCTATGTGAAGAAGTTGGAGTCCAGTGTCAATACATATTACTTCATTTTCTCACAGCTTAAACTGGTCCACGATAGTAAGGTGGCTACACTGTATGTCACTATCGGTGTTTATTTCGGTCGGTGGACGTATTCACGTGTCTGCTCTTTCGTTCCTTCTCCTTTTTCTTTTTCTCTTTCCTGATGACGGAAAGACAGCCGAACTGATCGAGAATCGTGAGTGTTAGTCCTCTTTTTTGTGTTCTAGAGTTATAACTTTATATATATATATATATATATATATATAATATATATATATTCTAATGTAGTGCAATCAGTTATTATGTGGTATTTACTCATTGTAGGGTAAAAATCTAATGAAATGGTCTCCACATATAAAAATTTTAATGATATAAACAACGCGTTTCGAACACGTAGTGTTCTTCCTCAGGCATTAACTAAGGATGAGTGCCTCTGAAGTCTTATTCAGAGGCACTCATCCTTAGATAATGCCTCAGGAAGAACACTACGTGTTCGAAACGCGTTGTTTATATCATTACAATTTTTATATGTGGAGACCATTTCATTCTTACCCTACAATAATATATATATATATATATATCAATGATCAAACCACAATAAGAAATGGGAAAACAAGACTAAGATCTTTCAACCGTAACAAGTGGTCTTCGTCAGAGTCAAAAACCCAACTGACTCTGACGAAGACCGCTTGTTACGGTTGAAAGATCTTAGTCTTGTTTTCCCATTTCTTATTGTGGTCTGATCATTGATTGTTATTTCACGTGTTTATTGAAATATATATATATATATATATATATATATATATATATATATATATATAAGTTCAATGTACAAACTTACAGTCTCTAATTTTCGGTTGAACCGTCTTCACGAGAGATAAGAGAGGGAAACCAAGAGCACTGGTAGAGAGACGGCTTCCCTAGTATACGTGCTTGGTTTCCCTCTGTTATCTCTCTTGAAGACGGTTCAACCGAAAATTAGAGACTGTAAGTTTGTGTTTTTAATTTCTCTATGTTTTTTTATGTACATTGAACTGTATTTGTCCATTTCTGATCGTATTTTCATCGAAAAGGGTATATATATATATATATATATAATAAAAGCTAAAATACTTAACTTAGTTGAAAAACATTGCCACGAAATAACGTCAATTCCTAAAAAAAAGTGGTGAAACAAAAAGAAAAAAAAAACGGGAATCCTTTTTAAAAAGACGTCAGTATTAGAGCTGTCATAATGGCGGCTGTCCGGCTGTCGGATGAACACTTTTTAACCTGAGGATTAACAAGGATTAGAGCTGCAGAAGCTTGCTTTTAGCTACCCCTAAGCTTCTCTTGCCCTTAATGCAAACACCCTACCGCCGCTTTCTTCAATTTATTTTGTTTTCTTTTTATAACAATAAATATATTTATAATTTGTATTTTTCTTTTTTATTTTGATTTTTAACTAAAATGTTAAAGTTGATTGTTTTTCTATTATTTATATTTTCTTGTTACTACTGAATACTTTCAATCCCATGGATTTTCCGTAACTTTTATTTTTCCTTCGAAATAGCATAATTCTCAACGTAGTGCAATCAGGTATTATGTGGTATTGCATCACTGGGTGAGGTCACTCCAGAGACCATAGTTCAAAAGATGCTCCAAAATGAAGATAATTGGTCAAAAGCTGCAAACTTTGTAGAGGCGGTTCTCCGTCATAAGAAGAACGAAAGTGGTGTGAGGCAAGGGCAATGATAATTCATAGATGAACGAATGGGGACAAGAAGGTGAATCCTATTCAGGAGGACTGAGGCACCGGCATGAAGTAATGTGCAAACGGTTTCCGTGTCGGGTATTGCCAGGAAATAGGATGTGGTTTTTTAGTGGGTCGGGACCCCCAACCCCACATACCCTAAGCAAGACGTCTTGCTAAGGGATCTGATGAACAGATTTTTCCACATCCTACGACAAAAAAAAAATATGTGGTATTTACGCATTGTAGGGTAAAGAGCTAATGAAATGATCTCCACATATAAAAATTTAATGGTATAAACAACGCGTTTCGAACACGTAGTGTTCTTCCTCACTTCCTTTCTCTTAGTGGTGTATATAAATTGTCGTGCGCTAATTGCCCTTCTCATTATTAAGGCATTCTCTAAGATCGTTTGACAAAAGAATCAAAGAACATGTACAAGAAGTTAAACAGAAAACCAAATCCCCCAACAATAATCAATTCATGTTCTATTTTGTCAAACATTTAGTCACCAATAGCCACCAATTTTTCCCAGACCAAAATATACAAATATTACATAGAAACAAATTCCGTGAAATAACTATTTTAGAAGGCTAAGAAATTAAAAAAAATAGTGCGCGATAAAACTTCTACTTGCCTCAATGAACAAATCACCACATGTACAACTTTTCTTAATTTATTTATTTAAATAAAAAAAAGTTCTATTTTCTTCGTATTCCTATATTTGTTTATAGTTCGTTATAGTTGTCTGTCTTATATTTTCAATATGTTTCCTACACTTAGTCTTAGAGCAAATGTAAAGGATCAGCCTAACCTTTAGGAAAAAAAATAACAATGAAATGTACCTGTCATCTAATATGAAACAGATGTACCCCATACCCTCACCCACGTCCATCCTATTCCCAGTCAGTTGTACCACTGACACTCACCCTTACGTTCCTATTCGCTTCCTTATTTTATTTTATTTTTATTTTATATTATATTTTCTGTATACTATAGATAACTCTCTGGTGAAATAGCATAAAATAATCATCTGGGTTTATCCCACATTATCCTTGAACATAGTATTAAATATGGAGTGGGAGGTCAGAGCAACAAAAATAAAAAAAAGTAAAACACTATACTATATATATCGACCGTTTGATAGAATAGATGTGTTATCTAAAACCTTTTTCATAGGCCTACAAAAACCTTTATGTAGGGCTATGAAAAAGGTTTTAAAATAAAACCGAAACGTCGGCAATGAGAGTTTGATTTTTGAACCTAGAAAATTTGACCGAATCCCGATTAGATAACACACCTATAATTATATATATATATACCTTAACGCTGAGGGGTTGTGGTCCAAAGAACGAAAAGTGAAACTGTTTATTTACTTTTGCAAAATTTTTATTTAAAAAAAAAAATGAATGTTTAATTACTTACTCGTCATTAATACAGTATCAAGTTAATAATGAAAGCCGTTAAATAAGCCATGTTAACTGAGAGAGAACCAGAATTCAATGTTATCTTCTCTGATCCATTTCTAATGCTCAATGCTTTCCTGTCCATTATTAAAACACTCTACAGCTTTATAATCCATTTGAAGCAAAACAAAACTCAAAAATTACCTCTTTTCCTTTGCATTAGTTCAATTTTTTATTTTTTTTTTTTCAAAAAAAATATTAAAATCTCTTTTAAAGCTAAAAAAAGAGTTGGATTATTAAACAAAAAAAGGAAATGAAAATATGGAATGTTCAACTGGATACAAACGGCATAATCAATTGATCAAATCACAATCAAAATATCACATTGATTTCATGCAATACAATATACAGTGGTACCTGCGGATACGAGTTTAATTCATTCTGTAACCTTGCTCGTATGTCAATTTACTAGTATCTCAAAGCAATTTTCCACATTTAAATCAATTGAAATGCCTTTAATCCCCAAAAATACTTACCCCTAATTGTTTTTGCTATGGGATTTTGAATTAGAAAAATGTATTTATTTATAAATAACAAATATTTTATAAAAACATAATAAAAGAGAATGTAGAAGTGGTCAGAAAAGATATGGTTTTATTAATTCTGAGGTAAAATGGATAAACCAACAAAAGTCTCCACACAAATGAAGTTTTATTCAACGCGTTTCGAACACTTTGTGTTCATCATCAGGAAGACACCAAGGATGTGGTACTGATGGGTTGGTCAACTGAAAACAACTTCATTTGTATGGAGACTTTTGTTGGTTTATCCATTTTACCTCAGAATGAGTAAATACTACACAATTACGGATTGCACAACTAATGATGGTTTTATTAAGTTTACGTAAATATGTAATTAGTATTTTGGTTATTTAAATTTAATTTAGACATAACTTAAATGCTACTGTATTAAAAAAATACAGTAGCTTGCAAGGATTAAAAAAAACTGTCCAAGGAGGTTTGTTTCTTCCTCCTTTTCAGAATGCTACGCAAATGAGTTAGGCAGGTTTCATTAAATAGATCCGATGCACGACCAGTTGCAACTTTTTCGAGGAGTTTCTTTGCCACGAACTATGTTCAACTTTGGCACGAACAAACAGCTGTTCCTCTTATCTCAATTTCACTCGTATTTCAAAACAAAATTTAGCTCATTTGACAGCTTGTATCTCAAATAACTCGTATGTTGAGGCACTTATCCCGAGATACTACTGTCTATAGCAGTGGTTCTCAACCTGTGTTCGATCGAACCCTAGGGTTCGAAGAGTTGGTCTCAGGGGTTCGGCGGAGCCTCCTCCAAGGAGGTCAACAGTAAAAGTCACACTGATTTGCACGTATGTAATTTGTTATGATTTCATGTATTGTGTTGGTTTTGTTCTTTGAACAAGATAATATTAATGCACAGTTCATTTTTTGGAACATAAAAAAAAACATACGCCTATGACTTGAATTTGAAAAAAATCATATTTTATTTTTCACTAAAGAAGGGTTCGATGAATGCGCTTATGAAACTGGTGGGGTTCGGTCCCCCAAAAGGTTAAGAACCTCTGGTCTATAGGTATGTTAAACATGAAATATAAATGTCAAAAATTTTTCTGAAGAAAAATTATTTCTCTTAACGACAGTTGAGATAAAACACAGATGTTGGCCAGTGTATGTTTTCATTTCATCTTCCTGATGACGAACTTTCCTATAAAACCCGCGAGCAATTCATAACACAATACTAACAGGTGCCATTAAATTCTCTCACAGGTTAAAAAAGACTAAAAAAATAAGTAAATACCAGTTTGGGTTTAAAAAGGGTTATAGTTGCCCTCAAGAAATACAACGCGTTACCCAATTTCTAAGGAACGCTTACAATGTCACAAACCTAAGCTCTTGCCCTCGATCTGACCAAAGCATTCGATACAGTAAACCACAAGATTCTCATGCGTAAGCTTAAAAGACCCGATATTCCTGCCTGGTTCCCCTATGTCATTCAAAATGACTCAACTGATAAACATTTTTTTGTAAAATTCAACAATTCTAAATCACGCCTACATAGAATCCCCAGAGGCGTGCCACAAGGTTCAGTTCTTGGTCCCTTACTTTTCAATCTCTACTCAAGAACTGCCACAAGGTTCAGTTCTTGGTCCCTTACTTTTCAATCTCTACTCAAGAACTGCCACAAGGTTCAATTATTGGTCCCTTACTTTTCAATCTCTACTCAAGAACTGCCACAAGGTTCAGTTCTTGGTCCCTTACTTTTCAATCTCTACTCAAGAACTGCCACAAGGTTCAATTATTGGTCCCTTACTTTTCAATCTCTACTCAAGAACTTGCCACAAGCTTCAGTTCTTGGTCCCTTACTTTTCAATCTCTATTCAAGAACTTCCACAAGGTTCAGTTCTTGGTCCCTTACTTTTCAATCTCTACTCAAGAACTTGCCACAAGGTTCAGTTATTGGTCCCTTACTTTTCAATCTCTACTCAAGAACTGCCACAAGGTTCAATTCTTGGTCCCTTACTTTTCAATCTCTACTCAAGAACTGCCACAAGGTTCAGTTCTTGGTCCCTTACTTTTCAATCTCTACTCAAGAACTGCCACAAGGTTCAGTTCTTGGTCCCTTACTTTTCAATCTCTACTCAAGAACTTGCCACAAGGTTCAGTTCTTGGTCCCTTACTTTTCAATCTCTACTCAAGAACTGCCACAAGGTTCAGTTCTTGGTCCCTTACTTTTCAATCTCTACTCAAGAACTGCCACAAAGTTCATTTCTTGGTCCCTTACTTTTCAATCTCTACTCAAGAACTGCCACAAGGTTCAGTTCTTGGTCCCTTACTTTTCAATCTCTACTCAAGAATTGCCACAAGGTTCAGTTCTTGGTCCCTTACTTTTCAATCTCTACTCAAGAACTGCCACAAACTTCAGTTCTTGGTCCCTTACTTTTCAATCTCTACTCAAGAACTTGCCACAAGGTTCAGTTTTTGGTCCCTTACTTTTCAATCTATACATTGACGACGTACTTTTGATAACGACAATCCAAATTATGATAGACTAATAGGTCTGTACGCTGATGACATACTCATTGGAACAAGGACAAAAAGAGATATACAAGCCTCCAAATTACTTTAAACACTAACTGACCAGACAATTAAGTGGCTTGACGAAAACAAACTAACAATCAACCCACAAAAGTGCCAACTTTTATCTGTAAACAGATAAAACAATCGAAACGAAATTGACAGAAATTACTATCCATGGACGAACAACATAGCCGACTAGAATTATACAATAGATGGAACAAGACCAAGACCTTAGTCTTGTTTTCCTATTTCATATTGTGGTTTGAAACTTTTGGTCGCAGTCCTTCCTCTATACATACATTGTTAAAAATTAGACCAAATTTAGCTGAAATGCATTGATGCATTCAATTCTTGATAATGGCTGAAGACAGCAGAAACATGTGTTCATTTAGCATGTCGATTGGTAACTTACTATATTCTGTGGATACAGTAACAGGATCGTTATTTTGGAAACTCGAGAAACTTATGAAAAAGCAAGTTGGTCATATTTGAAAAGCTACATTTGGTCATATTTTTAACAATGTATATATATATTAGTAAAATTTGGTAGCAGTCCTTCCTGTAAATACACATTGTTAAAAATATGACCATATTTTGCTGAAACTTGCTTCTTAATTGTATTAAAACTATTTAGATCAACCCCAGGTCAAGCAGGACCTCTCCAGGTAAGGGTAACAAACTCCTAACCAGGTCACTCAACCCAAAGAATTCAGAAAAAAACCTTGAATCCCCAACCTCCTCAACATATTTCACTTCTCTTATATAAAGGAACAATCTATTTCAAACTCAGTTATGTCTTGATAATGGCTGAGGACAGCAGAAACATGGACTTATGTAAATGACTATCGGAAGCATATTATATACTGTTGATATAGTAACAAGAACTCTATTCAGAAAACTTGAAACTTATTAAGAAGCAAGTTTCAGCAAAATATGGTCATATTTTTAACAATAATATATTAATATGATTCGATGCGATGTTGACCAATGGGAGTAAGTTACAGGTCCAAGCGTAAGGCCCCAGTTGCCCGCTGCTCCGCAAAAAGCCTTTGCGTTCTGCCAATAGTATAGAGGTTGC
>JAPFBL010001324.1:0-44718 GCA_026182355.1 Hermatobates lingyangjiaoensis | reverse complement strand
TTTGCCTTGATGTTCAGGTACAGATTTAGTTCTATTATAAACTCTACCACCTATGAGATAAGGAGGTACCTTATCACTATTATTTTCTTCATTATGTTTATTTTCCTCATTGTGGAAATGAATGGAGTTAATATTTCTAGGAAGCCTGCTAAAGTCCATTATAATATATATATATATTTTTTATATGATTTCAAGTGTCTAAGGTGTAGATAAAATTCTTTTGTATTCATCATAGATGAATTGTATTTATATAGAAATATAGAAATTGTAGATAAGTATAAGGAATGGATAGAACAACTTCCTCATTTGAATGAATGCCGTTTAACGACGGATAATTTTTAATAGCTCAAGTACCTTACATATTCTTTCAGATGCGTGTAAAAAAGCTTTCGGTAAATGTATATTGCTTAGAGCACAGGTTGGATCAGAAGTTAAATTAAGTCTTGTGTTGGCAAAATACAGAGTTGCGCCATTAATTGAAATAATGCTGCCAAGTTTGGAGCTGATGGCCGGTTTGCTCGGCGTGAAAATGTATCAGATGGTTATACACTGTTTGGGGAGAATTGATATCCCGGCAACGTTTTGGTCTGACTCCACAACGGTACTTGCATGGATAGCTGGAAAGAGGAAGTGGTCAGTATTTGTTAGCAACAGAGTTAGAGAAATAGTACAGTATAGTAAAAATGGTTCATGGCGACATATTCCTGGGGAGTGCAATCCGGCGGATTTGTTATCTAGAGGTTGTTTGTCTAATCGTCTGCGGAGTCCCAAGTGGTGGGAAGTCCCGGATTGGTTTATGCTCCCGCCTGATGAATGGCCTATGAGTGAATCGGCTCCAAACTGGGAAGAGGTTAATATGGAGCGGAAAAAAAGTGTTTCTAATGCTGTAATGACGGTTAATATGACAACAATTACTGTCACGTCTTATTTAGTTTCTGGATTTTCTAAGTATAGTAAGATAGTTAGAACATTAGAGTGGATTTTAAGATTCAGGTCAAGAACCAGAATGCAAACAAGCTCTGACATTGGTAGCGAAGAATTTTTGAGAGCTGAGAGATATTTATTTGCGTTGATTCAAAGAGAAGTTTTTCATTATGAAAAGGGCTACATCGTGTGCTGAAGAAATTAGATTGGGGAGAGATTCAGAGAACATGTAGTTTTAAGGAAATTAAATGGAAATTTAACCCCCCCCCCCCAAGGCTTCATGGTGGGGAGGATTTTGGGAGAGGTTGATTCGTATCCTTAAAGACCTCCTTCGAAAGAACCTTGGTAATGATTGTTTAGATTATGAAGAAATGATGACAACGGTAAAGACACTGTCTTACTTTCTTTTGAGGTCTAAAATTCCTGCTTGGCTTATTTTCATGAAGGGGAGGGCTTCAATTAGTACAATAACTGGATTTACATTTTGTTTTTAATATTTATTTATATACAAAAATTTAAGCTTATTCAATTACCGTCATATGTAAATTATCAAATTATGAAATTCCGTTCTGGATTTTGTCTAAATCCATTATCCATTTCCTGCAAAAATGATTGGTTCGGTCGGTCTCTCGTCTTTCAATATAGCTATGATTAAATGAATACTTCCTGCCGTAATTAGACTCTTTGAAATGGAACTATAGAGGTAAAAAAGGAATTTCTCGGAATATTTTCTGTAAACAATTCTCTGAAATATTAGTGCAGCTAGAAATAGATACCTATTAAAATCAACAGCATTTTTTAATGACTCAATCTATTTAGATTATTTTAACTAGACCTTACTTTTGAAGGATGTCTTATTTTTTTAAAAAAAAAAACCAGTAGAGTGAAATATGCATTTTTTTGTTGCGTAAAACAAAAATTAGATTTCCAATAAAATGAAAATATTTATACACATGGTGTTATCTAAAAGGATGTAA
The DNA here is from genome assembly GCA_026182355.1 of Hermatobates lingyangjiaoensis. Taxonomy (NCBI): domain Eukaryota; kingdom Metazoa; phylum Arthropoda; class Insecta; order Hemiptera; family Hermatobatidae; genus Hermatobates; species Hermatobates lingyangjiaoensis. Next base: position 42,817 of record JAPFBL010001324.1, on the reverse strand, counting down.
CGAGTATGTAGGTCGTACTGTTCAGAAAGAAATTATATCTAAAAATAAAGTAATTTTTTTGTGTTCGTGTTAGGGTACATTTTATGTTTTCGAAGAATATTGTTTTTTTTTAATGCGCCCACTCCACATACCTCACAATGAAAACACACTGTACAAGAGTCGAACTACGCATAAATCAATTCTATTTAAATCAACCGAGTCTTTAAACAATAAAAGTTTGTCAAAAAACTAAAAAAAAAACTAAAAATTAACAAACAAACAAAAAGTCCATAAAATTCCTTTTATAGCAAAAGGCAATAAAACCTATAAAAAAAGGAAAATTCATCTTGGAATGACTCAATTTCTTATAGTTTGTTTACTACATGAGTTTGCAACTCTTACATTAATTGTTATTATCGATATTTTGACTTGTTATTCACAGTTCTTTATAAAACTAAACAGTTACTATTTTTACTGGGAACAGTTCTAAATTTGTTTAAAAAAAAATATTTATTTTTAAATCATTTCAACATTTATGTCTTAAATAAGAAAAAAAACAATATTTTAAATACCAATTAATAAGAGGATATTTTTTCTTTTCTTTTTTTTTTAACTATTGTTCTATAATCTACAGTTCTATCCTACAGAACTTAAAAAAATACTATAGTACTGTAAGACTTGTTAAGTCTTCAAGAATGATGTTAAAACATACTGTGAGGTATATATATATATATATATATATATCAGTTGGGTTTTTGACTCTGACGAAGACCGCTTGTTACGGTTGAAAGATCTTAGTCTTGTTTTCCCATTTCTTATTGTGGTTTGATCATTGATATATATATATATATATATATATATATATATATATGATAAAACCACAATAAGAAATGGGAAAAACAAGACTTAAGATCTTTCAACCGTAACAAGCGGTCTTCGTCAGAGTCAAAACCCCAACTGAACACTGGATGCAGAAAACATCTGGTGAGGAGTTGAGAAGAAGTGGGAGGGAAGAGTGGTATTTTAAAAGGGTGAAAGCACAGGAAAGGACTAATGTCCAGAAAGGGATGTTTGGGGAAACAAAGGAGTACAGTAAGAAAAAGTAAAAAACTATCCGCTACCTGTCAACCCTCTTTGAAGAGGCTATTGCCCTCGTGACGAAAGTATCAAGTTTGAAGAGACCGTTACTAATGTTTATAATATTGGATCCATTAAATTTAATTATAATATTTCTTAACAACATTGATTTTTCATAGGTAATAAATTTAGCTCCTGTCCAATCAATATGATGATTTTCATTTTTTATATGCAAGAATAAGGTAATACTTTTTTCCTGTCTACTTACGTTATATTGGTGTTGTTTTACACGTGTCTTTACAGAAACATAACAAAGACTCACTCAGTTGACTGTTGTCACTCCGTCAATTCACTACTTCTCCTGAAGACGACCGCTATTACAATCGAAATTTTAAAAAAGGATTTTTTGTTATGTTCCTGCCTATGTATCACAGTTTATTCTAAGGGTAATTCTTTCCGGCCAGATCGTTTCCGTTTATATATATATATACAGAGTCAAATTCAAGAATAGTAACTCACTTACAGACTCAAATTTTCGGGCAGTCGCAGAGTCCCTCTTCAGGAGAAAAGGAAGAGGTAGACCAAGGAAGTTGTAGACGCAATGGCTAGTAGCCATAAATATATAAAAAGATCTCATATAAACACGTAAAACAACAATAAATGATCAAACCACAATGGAAATAGGAAATCAAGACTAAGATCTTTCAACCGTACCAAGTGGCATTCGTTAGAGTCAAAAACACAAATGTTGGGTTTTTGACTCTGACGAAGACCGCTTGTTACGGTTGACTGATCTTAGTCTAGTTTTTGCATTTCTTATTTTGGTTTGTTCACATAAATACATATATCTAAGTATATATATATATATATATATAATATACATTTTCGTTGGAAATACGATCCAAAATGGACAAATATAGTTTATTATAGACAAAGAAGCATAGAGAAATGAAAAGAACACACTTACAGTCTCTAATTTTCCGTCTACTAGACGGTTCAAACTGAAAATTAGAGACTGTAAGTGTGTTCTTTTGATTTCTCTATGTTTCTTTGTCTATATTGAACTATATATAAATATATATATATATAAAACAGTTCAATAGTGAACATAGGTAGCACGCAAAGTAAAGAAAGACACTTCCAAAGTATTATTATATGTATATATTACTGCTACTACTTGTATGTATGTATATATTTAATATATATATATATTTGTTCACCTCGCACTGCATTTTATATAATATTTATATTAATATACAATTATATTAATATATTAAATTAATTATATTAATATATATATATATATATACAATTAAAAGAAACGGTCCAGCGGACTTTTTTAAATAAAATGAATTCAAAACGAAGGAAACACACCGAAAGACACAGACATCACATCAATATTTCGACCATCGTTGTCATCAGGAGGTGTGAAATGCGAAGAATCCCGCAGGAAGGCGGGGCGGTGACTCACCGCCTTCTATAGTCACCGGCCCTGCCTTCTTGTGGGACCTTCTTTGCTCTTCACACCTCCTGATGACGACAATGGTCGAAATATCGATTTGAGTTATTTCTGTGTCTTTCTGTGACTTTCTTTCGTTTTGAATTTAGTTTATATATATATATATATATATATATATACCGCCCTGTCTTCCTGCGGGACTCTTCGCTCTTCGCTTTTCACACCTCCTGATGACGACGATGGTCGAAATATCGATGTAGGTTATGTCTGTGTTTTTCTGTGTGTTTCCTTCGTTTTGAATTTATTTTATTTAAAAAATGTCCGCTGGACCGTTTCTTATAATTGTGGGTATAGATATATATATTATCAACCTGTTTTATAAATATCAAAGGAACGCATGGAAATGAAATAGGTGAAACTAACTGACTTACTGAATTCTTGCTCAATCGTTCTTTACGTTCATTACTAATAACCCATGTATTCTTTATAATATCAATACTCATACGAATTACATGAGCAGTCCTGCATTTGGTATCTTTTGTCTTCCCTTTTAATTTGCAATCAATTAATTAAAAAAAAATTCTTTTTATTCTATTATTTAATTGTATTTCATTATTGTTATAAACTTGCGAGTATATAATAGAATTTAATAATGTATTTAATATCTTCCCTTTAAGGTAGTCTTTCCGAATTAACAATAGAAGAATGATATCATAATGTATAATATACTGTATAATTAATGATATGCTATAGTGTTCTATATTCAATAATAGAGAATTTTTTGGTTGTAAGGTATCCGTACGTACGTTTTTCGTAGCATTCTTACTATACTGTAGTTGTAAGTATGCTGTAGTTCCTGGTACTTCTGATAAAAATATTTTGGTACGCTCCTGACAGTATGTGTAATTAAAAAATAATATTGTGGTACAAATGGCACTGCTAGGGTATTCCACAAATATTGTGGTACTCCTAGAAATTTCTTTGGATTCGTGACGAAGTTTTCTATATTTCAATTTTTTTCTGGTATTTCTGCCAATATTGTGGAACTCATCAATATATAGTACTCCTCATGGCACTATTTCGGTACTGTAGGCAATATTTAGTAGCCATTGTGATATTGTGATAATAATGGCACTTTGTGGCACTTTAGCAATATTGTGCTACTTTATAGTGGTACTACTCTTTTAATGTGTTAATGATGACTAGTGTGTGCTATTAAGAACGCAGTTGTGTATGAAATAGGAAAACAAGAGTATGTAAGATCTTTCAACCGTAACAAGCAGTCTTCGTCAGAGTCAAAAACCCAACTATATAGGTTTTTGACTCTGACAGAGACTGCTTGTTACGGTTAAAGGTTCTTAGTCTTGATTTCCCATTTCTTATTGTGGTTTTATCATTGGTTGTTATTTTACCTGTTTATATTATACTATATAGCATTTTGCTTCTGAACGCGAGTACTTCGCTCGCTCTTCTTCCCAATGACAACCCATGTGGAAACATAGAAGTGAGTTCTGCACTGTCTTTCTGTGTTCTTTCCTATGTGTTAAAAGTTTTTATTATCCAGTCGGACATTTCATTTTATTCAATATTTCGACCGTAATGGCGGTCGTCTTCAGGAGAAGAAGTGAATTGACGGAGGGACGACAGTCAATAGTGAGTTATTCATTCACTATTTGGTCGAAATATTAAAAAAAGTGAATCGTTATGTTTCTATGTGTCACCGTTTATTTTAAGTGTAATCTGTCCTGCCGGGCAATTTTCGTTTATCAAGGTATATATATATATATATATATTGAAATCTACGTGAGGTGTCTGGTTCTGATATCTGATTGGTTGATGATCCTATATAAGGACCATCGTCTGGGCACCCATCCACCCAAGAATTTGCCTGAAGATGATTGCGGACGCAGTCGAAACATGTCGCAGAAATAACTCATGAAGAAAAACAAGACTCTTAGAAGAACTTCCACCAGCACTAACAACCTATGGAACAATAGTACGGAGACCTCAGTGCACAGTGAGGCCAATGTCCAGTGCCAGTATTCGTGTTTACTGAGGGAGTGTGAGCCCTTAACTTTTCCTGGCAGGACGACAGCGGCTTCATCGCGTAGCAACCAGTTTCAACCAGTTAACAACAACATCCATTCAACATCAATAATAGCCGTTCAAACACCAACAACCATTACCAACCAAAAATACAACTAATGAGACCTCGCCGCATGGTGGGGCCAATGCCCAACGCCAGTATTTGTGTTTCCTGAGGGAGTGTGAGCCCTTATCCTTTCCTAAAGGGCCGGCAGCGGGTTCATCATGCTGTGACCAGTCTCAACAAGATAGCAGTGGCAGACTTATGGCTTTTTTCAAGACCGGACCGGGAAAACTCGAAGTGGAAAAGTCGACATCGCACGGCAACTGTTTATTTTCTGAGGGAGTGCAAGCCCTTATACTTTTTGCTGTGTCGGCGGAAATGACTCCATGGATGAGAAGAACCGCTGTACGTGACTTCGATGAGAGCTAAGAAGCCTTCAACTGGAAAAGAATGAGTCAACCTTATTTGGTCCCGCATCAACCAATCAGATATATATATATATATATATATATATATATATACTTTTTTTTCGTTGGAAATACGATCCAAAACGGACAAATATAGTTCAATATAAACAAAGAAACATAGAGAAATCAGAAGAACACACTTACAGTATCTAATTTTCGGTTTGAAACGTCTTCAGGAGAGATAAGAGAGGGAAACCAAGCGCACTGGATCAGAGACGGTTGGAGACCGTTGGAGACCTATGTTGGATTTCTCTATGTTTCTTTGTTTATATTGAACTATATATAATATATATAATAATATATATATATTTTAGTGTACTTCGGTACTTCGTAGCATCCTTCCTTTATACATGATTGGTTATACACGACTGAATATTGGTACTTCGGTAGCAGTCCTTCCTTTATACATGATGGTAGCTCACCCCCCCTGACTCTCGGCTATATAAGGAGACCGGTAACCCACCTGTTTTGTGTCTTGAAAATGACTGCAGTAGACAGTCGAAACGCGTCGACAAGAAGAATTCATTCCTTGAACCGTTGTTCTCACAACGAAAAATTAATTTTCCGCAAACTTGAAAAGTTGGAGAAGAAGATCATCGATCGACAATATTCAGTCGTGTATAACCAATCATATATATATATATATATATATTTATATCACTTCTATTAATTTTACAAAATATTGCGATATTTATAGATATATGAATATAGTAAGTGTACATAAATTATATCTATGATAACAATATAATCGTATATATTATATATTTTAATTTTTTTTTGTTAAATATATGTATAATTGCTAACGTCTCTTCACGAATTATTTTAAATTATGCCTTTTTCAGGGGAATAGCAGAATAAAATTAAATTTTAAATTATAATAGCATGAAAAACATTTTTAAGCCAACACACTGTTCGTTTTTTTAATGGAATAAATTATTAACTCACTGAATTCAATTAACTGTTAACAAATTAATGTCTAAGTTAAATAGATATATTGTAACTCCTGTTAGCTGACTACATGATACTTTGTTATGTTGGTGACTATCGATTATGAAAATATTTATATACTTATCTGTTTATATGTATGCAATTATAAAACGATTAAATCGATTTTAGTCGATTTCTAAACTGATTAATAAATCAATTTGTATAGAATTATAATATAATTTAGAAATCGATTTGTGTAGAATTATTATATTCTAACCTACAAATCGATTTGTGTAGAATCATAAACTGACTAATAAATCTATTTGTGTAGAATTAATATAACATGACTAATAAATCGATTTGTATCGAATTATAATCTTAACTAACAAATCAAATATATATATAATATATATATATATAGTTGAATGTAGAAAATGAAACATCGAGATATCAAAATAGCACACGATTTAACACATTTCTGTCTCGAAACATCCATGAACCGGAAGCTGGGTTTCTCTCTCCTATGTCTCCTGAAGAGGGTTGAAACCGAAAATTAGTGACTAAGTATGTGTTATTGATTTCTCTATGTTTCGTTTCCTGTATTGAACTATATTTGTCCGTTTCGGATCGTATTTCCAACAAAAAGTATATATATATATATATTTTTTTATATACTTAAAATAAACTGTGACACATAGACTGGAAGATAAAAAAGACTCACTTTTCAATATTTCGACCGAAATGGCGGTCGTCCTCAGGAGAAGTGATTTGACGGAGGGACGACAGTCTACTCGTGTATATATACATATACTGAAATATTGAATTCTGTAAGTGTTCTTTTAATTCTCTTTTCTGTGTCATGCTTTGTGTAATTTTTAAGTTATATATGTATATATATATATAAAACAGATTCTGCTGGATAAAAATTATATCCTACTTACTGTAAAAGAGCTTAAAATTTCCAATAAAAAAGATAAAACCACATTGTAAATATAAATTTGCATTTTCACTAGAAATTTTGTATTGGAAATTTGAAATTCTTTTAAAGTAAGTAGAATATAATTTTTATTTTTGTTAGTAACTTTTGTTCAATTACTTTATCTTTCGTTACACCCTGATGATGGTCAGTGATGACTGAAACGAAGGATTTAAATTTTAAAATGTATGATAACTAAATAGTACATGGAATTTACAAGGAAATCTTTTGGTGATTTATTACACTTAGTACCAAATGAATGAAAGTGTGAGATCAGAAAACTAGTGTCCATAGAAAAATCGACAAGAAATTTAATTGTATATATATATATATATATATATATACAGGTTTGATTAAATAATACGCCATATTTACGGTTGATTAGTTTCCTTGTGTATTTCTCAAGGGATCTGAATAATCTTCTTGTACAAACATCTAAATTGAATAGAACATTTCAATGGTTCCATTGTTCTTACATCTTGCATTTCCACTAATTTTACTATTGTCACAACAGTCACAACTAGTACTATTACTATTACTACTACTACAATATCACTACTATCGACATGTTTCGACTGCTCGTCATCTTCTGGATAAGGAGGTTCTTTGCTGAGTGTTGGTATTTACTGCAGTTGTTGATCAGCTACGAGTGGTCTAATGGTGGGTTTCGGTAATCAGTTTTCTGATTGGCTGGTTGTAGGGATGGAGAGGGCATGGTTATTCAGGTACTGTTATCTGGTGGCCAGCAGATGAAGTTATCGGGGCCAGAGCTTGAGCACCCTGCTACTACTATTAAGTTGAGTGTTGAGAGTCGGTTTCCTTTCCTGTATTAAAATGGCTTCCAGAATTAGCAATTTTTGTGGATCCTTTTCCTTTAGTATGATTGTTGTATTATTCACAAGGTCTTCCCTTCGAATATTGGTTTTATGAATAGATTCAGCATGGTTTCCTAAATATACAAATACTGCTTCCTAAATATACAAATATATATATATATATATATATACACTTTAACACAGAGAAAAGAACACAGAAAGACACTACAGAACTCACATCGATATTTCGACATTCGTCGTCATCGAGAAGAAGTGCGAAGTACTCGCGTTGAGAAGCAAACTGCTACTCAAATCGACAAGAAATTTAATTGTATATATATATATATATATTTATATATATATATATATAATATATACACTTTAACACAGAGAAAAGAACACAGAAAGACACTACAGAACTCACATCGATATTTCGACATATCGAAAGTAGCAGTACTGTGCTACTTAAGTACTGCTACTCAAGTAGCAGCTTGCTTCTCAACGCGAGTACTTCGCAGTTCTTCCCGATGACGTCGGATGTCGAAATATTGAAGTGAGTTCTGCAGTGTCCTTCTGTGTTGTTTTCTCTGTGTTAAAGTGTTTAATGTCCACACGGACCTTTCATTTTATTCGAAGTTATATATATATATATATATATATAAAGATTTCACATAAACACGTGAAATAACAATCAATGATCAACCCACAAGAAGAAATGGGAAAACAAGACTAAGATCTTTCAACCGTAACAAGCGGTCTTCGTCAGAGTCAAAAACCCAACTGAACACTAGATCCAGAAAACATCTGGTGAGGAGTTCCCTCCCACTCTTCTCAACTCCTCACCAGATGTTTTCTGCATCTAGTGTTCATCTAGCGGTCTTCGTCAGAGTCAAAAATCCAACTGAACACTAGATGCAGAAAACATCTACTAAGGAGTTCTTTCCTCCCACTCTTCTTAACTGCTCACTAGATGTTTTCTGCATCTAGTGTTCAGTTGGCTTTTTGACTCTGACGAATACCACTTGTTACAGTTAAATGATCTTGCTCTTGTTTTCCCATTTCTTATTGTGGTTTGATCATATATATATAAAATAAATTCAAAACGAAGGAAACACAGAGAAAGACACAGACATAAATCACATCGATATTTCGACAATCGTCGTCATCAGGAGGTGTGTAGAGCGAAGAGCGAAGAGTCCCGCAGGAAGACAGGGCGGTACTCCTGCGGGACTCTTCGCTCTTCGCTCTTCTCACCTCTTGATGACGACGATGGTCGAAATATCGATGTGAGTTATGTCTGTGTCTTTCTGTGTGTTTCCTTCGTTTTGAATTTATTTTATTTTAAAAAAGTCTGCTGGACCTTTTCTTTTATTTGTATATATATATATATATATATATAACAAAACTAAAGTTTATCGGGACTTGCTTGGTCAGTTCCGAGTAGTCAGAAGAACTGACAGTGTCCTGATAATCTTTAGGTTTGTTTTATTCCACGGTCGATATTTTTATCAATATGTATATATATATAAGTGAAGAAAGAAAATATCTTTTTACTAACAATATTTAATTTCATTTTAGAGATAAATTTCTATTCTTAGTATTAATTTAGCCTATATATTGATTATTAATTCATTAATGAGAGTGAGAATTGTATGCACTTTTTTTTTAAAGAACTAGAAAAGCAATAGAACTTTTTTTTTGATTGAAAAGGAAATATTGATTTAACTCAGACTGGTTGGAGGGTAAGGAAAAAGGGCATTTCATTCCGTGTGGAGACTAATAAATCAACCCCCCACCCCCCAGCCACCCTAAGCCATCTCACCCCTAGAAGGCGAGGTGGGGTGCGTTGAGCCTTTCTAGCTGTGTGCTCCACACGTATTCCACCCCTTCTTAGAGCTGGAGACGTCTACACTTACCTTACTTATATATCGTCTTCCCCCCCCAAACCACCCCAAACCACCCCTTGCTGGCTGGCCTTAACCCCCTCCTCCTCCCTGTGCATATACCAATAGCAGACCGAGAGAGCCAGCCATACTCCTTATTGCAAGTATATCTCCTCTGCAAACTATTCAAGAGAGACAGAGTGAGAGTAAGGGTGAGAGGACGGTAGGGTGTTCTTATTGCGGACTATAAATCTGCAACGTCATCTCCTCCTGCTTTCCATCGGCCCCGTAATCCTCTTTAATTAATATACCATCCACCACATGTACAACAAGGTGATTCCTTGTAAATGTGTATATATATATATGTATATATATATTTTATATCTATATATACCACAATTAAAAGAAACGGTCCAGCGGACATTTTTAAATAAAATAAATTCAAAACGAAGGAAACACACAGAAAGACACAGACATACTCACATCGATATTACGACAATCGTCCTCATCAGGAGGTGTGATGAGCGACGAGTCCCGCAGGAAGGCAAGGAGGTGACTCACCGCTTGCCTTCTCATATTTGTATATATATATATATATATTTACATAAACACTTGAAAAAACCATTTATGATAATTTGGGTTAGCGATTCTGACGAAGACCACCACGTGTTACGGTCGAAAGGTCTTGTTTTCCCATTTCATATTGTGGTTTGATCATAAAGTTTATATATATATATATAAATATTTCTTCACTTAAAAAACGAAACACGATCCTAACTGGACACAATACGAGTACAATATTAAAGAAGAGTAACACACAAGAGTATGGAAACACACTTACAGAGTCAAATTTTCGGGTAATCCATCTTCAGGAGAAAAGAGAAAATGGATAAAAGTCTCCCCTTCTCTTTCTCCTGAAGTGAGTTTCCTTATTCTGTGTGGTACTCTTCTTGAATTTTGAACTCGTGTATATATATATATATATATATATATATATAAATAAATTCAAAACGAAGAAAACACACAGATAGATCGCCCTGTCTTCGTGTGGGACTCTTCGCTCTTCACACCTCCTGATAACGATGATGGTCGAAATATCGATCTGAGTTATGTCTGTGTCTTTCTGTGTGTTTCCTTCGTTTTGAATTAATTTTATATATAAATATATCATTCTGTTAAATGTTTTAGAGCAGAAATATAGTGAAATTAAAAACCCATACCTACAATACAGATTCAATATTTTGTTTGAACCATCTTCAGGAGAGAGAAGCGAGGGAATGCAAAGTCACTAATATGGCTAAAAGCTTTGTTTTTAATTTCTCTATGTATTTTTACTTACATCGAACTTTAATATAATATATAATAATAGGATTTCACACAAACACGTAATATAATAATCAATGATCAAACCACAATATGAAATGTGTACAAAATGTGACAAAGCTGTCGTCATCCAGAGTTAAACACTAACTAAAGATGATTCTATAGGGTTAAAAGATATTACTACTTTCTTTGCATTTTTTAATTTGGTATGATCTAATATATACTTATATAATTTGGTATGATCTTTTATATATACTTATATAATTTGGTATGATCCCATATATACTTATTTAATTTGGTATAAATCTATATATACTTATATAATTTGGTATAAATCTATATATACTATTTAATTTGGTATGATCTTATATATACTTATGTAATTTTGGTATGATTCTCTATATATTATATAATTTGGTATGATTCGATATATACTTATAAATTTGGTATGATTCTATATATATAGATTTGGTATGATTCTTATATACTTATATAATTTGGTATAAATCTATATATACTTATTTAATTTGGTATGATCTTATATATACTTATGTAATTTGGTATGATTCTCTTATATAATTTGGTATGATTCTATATATATAGATTTGGTATGATTCTATATATACTTATATAAATTTGGTATGATCTTTGATATATCTTATATAATTTTGGTATGATTCTATATATATAGATTTTGATATGATTCTATATATACTTATATAATTTGGTATGATCTTTATATATCTTATATAATTTGGTATGATCTTAATATACTTATATAATTTGGTATGATCTTATGTATACTTAATAATTTGGTATGATCTTATGTATACTTATATAATTTGGTATGATCTTATATATACTTATATAATTTGGCATGATCTTATATATAATTATATAATTTGGTATGATTCGATATATACTTATATATTTGGTATGATTCTATATATATAGATTTGGTATGATTCTATATATACTTATATAATTGGTATAAATCTATATATACTTATTTAATTTGGTATGATCTTATATATACTTATGTAATTTGGTATGATTCTCTTATATAATTTGTATGATTCTATATATATAGATTTGGTATGATTCTATATATACTTATATAATTTGGTATGATCTTTGATATATCTTATATAATTTGGTATGATTCTATATAAATAGATTTGATATGATTCTATATATACTTATATAATTTGGTATGATCTTTTATATATCTTATATAATTTGGTATGATCTTATATATACTTATATAATTTGGTATGATCTTATGTATACTTATATAATTTGGTATGATCTTATGTATACTATATAATTTGGTATGATCTTATATATACATATATAATTTTGGCATGATCTTATATATAATTATATAATTTGGTATGATCCTATATATACTTATATAATTTGGTATGATCTCATATATACTTATATAATTTGGTATGATCTCATATATACTTATATAATTTGGTATGATCTCATATATACTTATATAATTTGGTATGATCTCATATATACTTATATAATTTGGTATGTTATATATACTAACACGGATGAATAGGTATAATTGCAATAGCTATACTTTAATATTTGTCAACTCATCCAATGCCTAAAGGTACTGATATTTCTTAGCGTCGTTTAACCAATGATATACCATAGACCTAATCTGTAAAAGAAATTCTTAATTATTACAAAATCTGTCACCCATCCAAATATTATCCATGCCCGTCGATATTCTAATGGTCCATGCCACATAGTCATAATAAGTTGACCATTTATTTGTCTTAAAAATTATTCTATTATTAATGCATTAAGTTTTCTCTCATATTTGAAAACAAACAAAACATGTTATATTTTAAGTCTTTCTTTTATAATATTTTTCATATCTTATAAAAATTAAAAAAAAAATAAATCATAATTATCTTTAAAACATTGTGATGTAGAAAAAATTGTAATCTACTCGTATTTATAAAGCTAATTTATAGATGCATATAAATTCTAGCTGAGTCACTGATGGGTCATTATTGTCGACTATTCTTCAATTCATATTAGAAGTAATTTTAGAGGTATTTGTTCTTGTTTTATATTTTTCATTTAATTTTTTTTAACATACGAGTATTAATCTACAGTAAATATAAACTAATTCATTTCTTCTTTATTACACCTCTTGTTGGTCTAGAGTAAGATGTATTCCTGTCATGACTTTTATTCCTTTTAATATTTTCATATATTTTATGCTAATTTCATTCTTACTCAAAACGAGAGTAATTCCTTTTTTTTTATGGATTATAACGAAAAAAAAAAATATTTGATAAAAAATATATCTTAGGGCAATTCATATTTGTTAGTACTATTCATAGGGTTTATCAAAATTTTATACCAATCATATATATCTACTGGAGTAGAAAATCAAAAGACTAACATATCAGTACATTCTCTGTTGGATTGGGATATATTTTATTCCTTTTTTTTTATTAAATACTGGTGTAGTTATCGTTTCCTTCATCATCATCTTTATTATTAATGTGAATATATACTATATATATATATATTCAGGTAACTCACCACAAATTAGAGAAGATAGTCGCTCTAAGGCCTTTCGTTTTCACGTCGTCAAAAAGGCCTTAGAGCGACTATCTTCTCTAATTTGTGGTGAGTTACCCGAATATTTATATCACGTGTTATTGTGACAATTTTTTATATAATATATATAAAATATATATATATATAAATATATATAATATGGGTGTATAATGTAATCGGAGATTCGGTCAATTTCCAGGATCAAAATCAAACTCTCAATTCCGACGTTTCGGTTTTATTTAAAACCTTTTTTGAGAGTTTAATTTTGATCCTGGAAAATTGACCGAATCCCGATTACATTATACACCTATTCTATCCAACGGTTGATATATTATTGAATTTTATATATATATATATATATATATATATATATATATATCAAACCACAATAAGAAATGGAAAAACACGACTAAGATCTTTCAACCGTAACAAGAGGTCTTCGTCAGAGTCAAAAACCCAACTGAATCAGTTGTGGTTTTGACTCTGACGAAGACCGCTTGTTACGGTTGAAAGATCGTTGTCTTGTTTTCCCATTTCTTATTGTGGTCTGATCAATGATTGTAATTTTACCTGTTTATGTGAAATATTTTTATAGATATATGAGTCGTTATCATTCTTTGGAGCGATTCACTTCTTTTCCTAAACACGAGGACATCGAAATATAGTAGTGAGTTCAGTGATTTCCTTTCTATGTGTTCTTTTTAAATTCTAGTATATATATATAATTTTTCGTTGGAAATACGTTCCACAACTTACAAAAATAGTTCAATATAGACAAAGAAACATACAGAAATCAAAAGAACTCAGTTACAGTCTCTAATTTTTGGTTTGAACCGTCTTCAGGTGAGATAAGAGAGGAAAACCAATCGCACTTTTGTGTTCTTTTGATTTCTCTATGTTTCTTTGTCTATATTGAACTATATATATATACTAAATATAAGAAACACTCCGTAAGGACTATAAAACTTTAAATTACACAAAGAACAACGACACAGAAAAAAGAATAAAAAAAAACTTACAGAATTCAATATTTCAAAGTGTTATTCGTCATCAGGAGTAGACTAGAAGAGAGGACGATGTTTTGAGAGATCTCTTCGCGTCGAAGAACGGACTGCGAATGGTTCGACGTGGGGAGTGATCTCCCTCACACTTCGTCGTCTCCTAATCTACTCCTGATGACGAACAACAGTTCGAAATAGTGAATTATGTAAGTCTTCTATTTATTCTTTTTTCTGTGTCGTGCTTTGTGTAATTTAAAGTTATATATATATATATATATATATTTATATATATGTAATACAGTACTGTTTTCTTGACCAGAAATTACTAACAAACACGTTTTCTTCTTCTCGGAAGTTGGTCAGGGTAAATATATTAAATCACCTTTTTGCCAACGTTTCATCTTTTTTTTAAGACATCTTCAGGGCTATAAACTATTAAAAAAATAATAAACAATTGACATATGTCATTTCTACTTTAGAAACATCATAACAAATGGTGAGTAAGTTCTTCAATTTGTTATGATGTTTCTAAAGTAGAAATGACAAATGTCCATTGTTTATTATTTTTTTGTTAGTTTGTAGCCCTGAGCATGTCTTAAAATAAAGACGAAACGTTGGCAAAAAGGTGATTCCTACCAACTAACCTCCTGCTAACAGGATTCAACTGAAAAAGGAGTTGGCCAAGTGACATGTTAAATTAAAATCGATGACTTATGCTTAGTCATTGCTATAAATAAATTAAAAGGATAGAAACGAGCGGCTTCTTGTTCAAGGTAGAATAAATGTTTATTCTAACAGCTTGTTTCTTGTTCATTATTGACCTTTGACCTTCTCGTTATATTAACCTGTACTATCCTTTTAATCTATTTATAGCAATGACTAAGCATGAGTCATCGATTTTAATTTAACATTTCACTTGGTCAACTCCTATGTTCCAGTTGAACCCTGTTAGCAGGAGGTTAGTTCGTAGGATCGATTCTCTCAGTCTTGTGAGATCGTGAATGCCGAGACTGCGGTTAATTTTAATGATACTTGTTTAAAAAAGGATCTGCTGCCTATTTATACCAATATATATATATTCTGCTTATTATATATTATGACTTAATGTTCTTTCACATTATTAATAAATGTGTTATAAGTAATAACATAATGTAACGCGTTGGTATAGCTGTACTTATTGTATTAAAAACAATATTCAAATTTCACCAGAACTTTATTCATTGCTGAATTTTATTCTTTATTTTTTTAACAAAAAAAAATGTTATTATGAATTTCCTGAAAATATTAAAGTAGTCTAAAATTTCAGCTCTTAATGATATATAATTAGCAATGAATTTCATATTGATATGACGACCTCATTTGCTTTATATTGTTCGTTAGACCTTGTAGACGTTGACGACGTGTTGTTGTAGACTCTGAGACTCCAATGTACTTAGCTATGTTGTATTTCTATTTAGAATATATACTTTTTAGTTAGTTTAATAATAAGTACCAAATTATTCATGTTTTTTTTATATTTAAATATTATTTTTTTAAAAGTAATATTCAGCGTATTTTTTTTATGTTTAGCTCGTTCTTTGTCGAGTTCTGTATGACGTTTTTCTTACTCTCTATATCTATTGGATTAAGAGTGTTAATCCTGCAACTAGGAGTAATGGGAAAGCAAGACTTCAGATCGTTTAAAGATAACAAAAGGTCTTATGTCTGTGTCGGTATTAAAATATCTTTGTTTTTTCTTGTTATTTCATATTGTGGTTTGATCATAGATTGTTATTTTATGTGTTTATGTAAAAAGTCTTTTTAAAATATATTACAGTGGAACCTCTACATACGAGCTCGAGATACGAGAGGTCTTACGAGCAAACATTTGCTCTACAAACGAGAGAAAATCCAAGTTACGAAGAATTTCCTTACTACAAACCTCCTTGGATAAGTTTTTCTTCAAAAGACCTATAGAAAGTGAAAGTGTTGCGATTCCAGCTAAAAGGGTAAAAGAAAGCAAAGAAAAGTAAAAACTGATACAGTAATGTTAAAAAGCAGATAAAAGTGCATAAATAAATTAGTGCCGTAAAAAAATTAGTTTTTCATAAAGTTAACTTTAATTTTAAGTAGAAGTGCTCATAATAAATGCTCATAATAAACTCGCATTTTATTTCGTTAATATCATCTTATTTATCTTATTACTGTCTTTTTATGTTCTGTCATTATTGGAATGTGTTTTTAGTAATCAGGAAGATGTGTTCATAGTTATTTAGGGTTAACTTGAATGATTTTGGGAGGCCGGGAACAAATTAATTGGTTTTCAGTTAATTCTTATGGGAAAAATTCGCTCTAGATACGAAAAATTCTAGATACGAGCACGATCCGGGAACGAAGTAATCTCGTATGTAAAGGTTCCACTGTATTTGTGTTTGGGTGCTATGTTAGGGCTCAGTGCTATACGATATTCGATCATTCAGGCCGATTCTTTGTCACGTATGCTATACGATTTTCGATCATTTAGGACATTCCTTTGTCACGTACCCTATACGATATTCGATCATTCAGGCCGATTCTTTGTCACGTATGCTATACGATTTTCGATCATTTAGGACGTTCCTTTGTCCACGTACCGTATACGATATTCGATTATTCAGGATGACCATTTGTCACGTGCGCTATACGATGTTCAATTATTCAGTTCGATCTTTGTTCAATAACGCTGTATACTATATGCTATAGGATATTCAATCTTTCAGGCATTTCCTTCGTCATATACGATATGTGGATATTCGAATTCTCAGTGCATTCCTTTGTCAAGTACTATGTATCATATTCAATAATTCAAGTCACGTGATTGTTATAAAACAATCTGTCGACTGTTTTTTAATTCAAATCATCTTATCACTGTCACAATTACTGGAGATGACACAATCGTCTGTAAACAAACCATGTGCATCAGAAAAGTAATTAGAAGATTATTATCTGAAGATAACCAGTCAATGTATGTTCTGTAGAACGTCACACTTCTATGCCTATTCTATCAACACAAATATCGTTCCTGGAGATCTAACCTACGTTTGGAAAGCATCATATAAACAAAAAAAGTCTTCAAACGTCTCCATTCCATTTTTTGCCAAGTAAAAATTATTTTATTAGTACTTTTTACGAGAATATAATCGTAAAATGTGCTAATTTGAAAAAAAATTGCAAAAAGGTATTTTATACGTAATAGTTGTTTTTGGATTAGATACCCACTTTGATTTCTTCATTATTTGGATATATCATGCTGATTATATATATTATGATCGCCATGTTTTTTTATAGTATGTATTATTAATTAATAATAATTGCAAGTCATTGCAGCATCTCTATTTGTCTTGTAAACTACATTCAAAAAATTGAAATATGACTTTTTGTAGTGATATTATGCACATTTCTTAGGCAATAACAATATAGTTTGCTCCATTTCAATTGAAATATGCAAGCTCTCTTGCTAAAAATATAACTATTTATAAGAAAAATTCAGATCTATTTCTAAATATATATTAAAATAGTATTAAAATTACATAATATTATAAAAAGGTACTAATTATCCTGTTAAATGCTAATACCTAATAAAGAAGGTAAATTTAGGAATAAAAATGCTAAGTTGGCAACACTGGCTTATTATACTGACTAATATGTCGTGGAGGGGGTGATTACATAAGCGTTAATTGACTCCTTATAAGATAAAGTCAGTGATCCGATTGCAAGAAGGATGAAACTGCATTATTACAATGCTTAGACGTTTCAAAGAGAAACAACTAAGCACAAAGCAAGTTATATTTAAAATTATACTTGGGAATATTGTAAGTAATGGGAATTTAATTTGGATGCACAATTTTAATTTTGTCATTAAAATTAATGAGCACCCACTATTTTTCATCGCAAATAATTGCAAATAATTATTTGTAGTTATTTCATGCTCATTAATTGACGTTCATTATAATTAGTGACAATAAAAAATCATTTGTTAAAAGTTGAATGATAAAGATGAGTGTTACTGCATTTATGAATTTATAATTATTTCGTCTTCTAGGTAAACTATTTTGTGTGTTATTGTAGTATTTTTGTGTGTAGTATTGTAGTATTTTTGTGTTTCACTCTGTTGTTTCTTGCCACACTTCCAAGTCATCCCTCCAGGTTACTTTTATAATTAAGAGTCATGACTTTGCAAGAACTACCTCATGGTAATAACTTCGCCTTTCAATTAGGCCATGCAAATAATTACCTTAATTATCTGTAGCTATTTCATGCTCTTAAATTAAAGTTCATTATAATTAATGACAACATAAAATCACACTTGTTAAAACTTGAATTATATAGATGAGTTTTATATCTATGTATTAATAATTATTTCGTCTTTTCGGTAGACTAGTTTGTGTCTAATCGTAGTATTTTTGTGTTTCAGTTTTTGTTTCTTGCCACACTTCCAAGTCATCCCTCCAGGTTACTTTTATAATTAAGAATCCTGACTTTGCGAGAACTGCGTCGCCTTTAATTAGGCCATGTTCTTCAGAAAAGTAAGTAACACTTTATTATCTGAACCTGTTATTTTGTATTCTGTTAAGGAAACAAGTTATTTTATTTATTTCTATGCATGCGCAGTGAAAATAAACAACTTTCTTGGGGATCTAAGTTTTGTTCCACTTGAACTCAGTTTGGACTTTTAATGATGAAGTCCCTTGATTGTTTTTAAAACAATTTGTCGACTCCGTTACAGTGTTGCTGCTAACAGTTAGTTCGTTTTTAAAACAATCTGTCGACTCCGTTACAGTGTTGCTACTAACAGTCAGTTCGTTTTTAATAAAGCTGACTAACTAACTAACTCCAGACAGAAAACTGGAGCTCCGGTATCTGACCTCTGGAGGTTATGTGTCGTAGAATCCAGTCCACTTGTCGAAAGTCCCCCATTGTATTGCATGCACTGAGTAATATTATAACAAACTAAAGTACTAACTTACTAAACTTATAGTTCTCCACTACTATAGAAACTTGCTATTAAAGTTTAAAAGATCATAAAAACCTGAGACGTTTTTCTTTAGGTCTCCTATGTTTGTAGGTAAAGTTGTTAAACAACTAATAAAACAGTTGTTTCCAAAACATAATAAGTGTGTGAATTTTTCTTTGGTTTTGTATGTTCCAGCTGTCATAATTATTAGAAAGAAGTTTGGACTCTCCATAACTCCCCAGAGATAGTACATAGTCTGTTTTGTACTATCTCTAATACCTCTAATAGTTGGTATTATAGTCTCCAATACCAACTGTATAAATCTGTTCTCGACTATCCATAATCTTTAATATACCAACTATATAGTCTGTTTTCGACTATCCATAATCTTTAATATACCAACTCTATAATATATATATATAGTCTGTTTTGGACTATCCATAATCTTTAATATACCAACTATATAGTCTGTTCTGGAGTATCCATAATCTTTAATATACCAACTATATAGTCTGTTTTGGACTATCCATAATCTTTAATATACCAACTATATACTCTGTTTTGGACTATCCATTATTATTAGAAAGATATATAGTCTGTTCTGGACTATCCATAATCTCTTTAATATACCAACTATATAGTCTGTTCTGGACTATCCATAATCTTTAATATACCAACTATATAGTCTGTTCTGGAGTATCCATATTTTTAATATACCAACTATATAGTCTGTTTTGGACTATCCATAATCTTAATATACCAACTATATAGTCTGTTCTGGAGTACCCATAATCTTAATATACCAACTATATAGTCTGTTTTGGACTATCCATAATCTTAATATACCAACTATATAGTCTGTTCTGGAGTACCCATAATCTTAATATACCAAGTATATAGTCTGTTTTGGACTCTCCATAATCTTTAATATATCCAACTATATAGTCTGTTTTGGACTATCCATAATCTTTACTACCAACTATATAGTCTCTTGTGGGCTATCCATAAATTATTGTATAGCAACCATATACAGTGGTACCTCGGGATACGAGTTCCCAAACAAACGAGTTATTTGAGATACCAACTGTGAAACGAGCGAAATTTTTGTTTTTGAAATACGAGTGAAATTTAAGATATGTGGTACAAGAGACAATTGTAGTATCAGGTGATTTATAAATATGTAATTTCTTTTTTCTACGATGCCGTAGAACTCAGTTCTCAGTTTACTTTCGAAATACCAGGAACATTTTCAGATTCCAGGAACGGCCAATTTACCTCTCCTGCGTCTCGTTTATTATTCGACGTATTTAGTTTGCTTTTTTTTTTTTACCTCGATGTCAAAACATCTGTGCTGTTTTTCTAGGGCTTCGCCTCGCCGTTTTTTGTGCATTTACATACATTTATCACATTTCTTTCTATAACAATGGGTCCAAAGAAAGTAAATTGAAAGGTCAAAGGTCAAAGGTCAATGGGCAAAAGGTCAAAGGGCCAAAAGGTCAAAGGGCCAAAAGGTCAAAGGTCAAAAGGTCAAAGGTCAAAATTCAAGGGGTCAAAAGTCAAAGGGTCAAAGGTCAAAGGGCCAAAGGTCAAAGGTCCAAACGTCAAAGGTGAAATGGCAAAGGCAAAAGGTCAAAACGTTGGTGTTCAGAAGAAGATGATGTCTATTAAGTTAAAACGTGAAATCATAAAAAAAAGTGAGTAAGTTGTGTGAGTAGCTTGATTAGACTTGGGAAGAGTAATTTATCTGTACAAGTAAGATAAAAAGAGACCTTAGGAATGTGGGAGTGAGTTTCACAGTTTGTGGCAAAGAAAAACATCCCGAAAAAGGTTGCAACTGGTCTGTGCATCGGATCTATTTAATGAAACTTGCTTAACTCGTTTCCATAGCATTCTGAAATGGAGAGGAAGAAACAAACCTCCTTGGACAGTTTTTTGTTTTTTAATCCTGCGAAAAAGGCAAAGACCAGTGAAGTGAAAAGCAGCAGTAACAAAACTTAAACATACAACAGCATTTAAGTGATATCTAAGATTAAATTTAATGGTGAGTAATATCGATAGTCGAAAGCAGACGATATCGTTTGTACCGTATACTTAATATTAATGCAATATAATAATACAGTAATATTACTGTATAAGTTATATACAGATTTACTAAGTTAAATCTAACCAAAATACTTATTACATATGTACGTGAACTTAATAAGACCACCTGTACACCTTCTCTTTTATTATGTTTTTATATAATATTTGTCATTTATAAATACATTTTTCTTTTTCAAAACCATGTAACAAAAACAATTAGCGATAAGTATTTTTTGGGGCTCGAATGGATTAATGGTATTTCAATTGATTTATTACTTTGAGATACGGGTAAATTTGACATACGAATGTAATGTAAGTAAGAATGTATGTATGGTAAGTTTACTGAACGAATTGAACTCGTATCCCGAGGTACCTGTTTTGACTTAATATGCGTTCCTACATAAAGCAGGTGCGTATTAAAAGAGGCCTATGCTATCCCGAGGTATCCACTGTAGTCATTTCTGGACAATCCATATTAAACGAACGATATCGTCTATTATGTATATTAAGTATACTATACAGTAATATTACTGTAATATATTGCATTAATATTAAGTATACAGTACAAATGATACTTAATTTATAATTTATACGTCTGCTTTGGACTGTCGATAGTACTCACTTGTAATATGTACAAACTATATAGTCAGTTTCAGGCTATAGATAATTCGTAATACCGAACTATATAGTTTGTTTTAGGGTATAAAATAGTATTCTGTGTGCTATGCATAGCGTTAAATATTGACTATACCATCTGTTCTGGGCTATCTATATTTGTTATTCCAACTATATAGTCTGTTATGGGATATCTATAATTTGTTATTCCAACTATATAGTCTGCTATGGGATATCTATAATTTGTTATTCCAACTATATAGTCTGCTATGGGATATCTATATTTTGTAATAACAACTATATAGTCTGCTATGGGATATCTATAATTTGTAATTCCAACTATATAGTCTGCTATGGGATATCTATAATTTGTAATACCAACTATATAGACTGCTATGGGATATCTATATTTTGTAATAACAACTATATAGTCTGCTATGGGATATCTATAATTTGTTATTCCAAATATATAGTCTGCTATGGGATATCTATATTTTGTAATAACAACTATATAGTCTGCTATAGGATATCTATAATTTGTAATACCAACTATATAGTCTGCTATGGGATATCTATAATTTGTAATACTAACTATATAGTCTGCTATGGGATATCTATATATTGTAATATCGAACTATATAGTCTGTTATGGAGTATTCTCATATTTTGTAATCTAACTATATAGTCTGCTATGGGATATCCTATAATTTGTTATATCCAACTATTAGTCTGTATCTAAGTATTCGTAATAACAACTATATAGTGTCTGCTTAGATATCTATATTTGTTATGTCCAACTAAGTAGTCGCTATGGGAAATCTATAATTTAGTATGTTCTAACTATATAGTCTGTTCTGGAGATATCCATAATCTTGTATATACGTACTATATAGTCTGCTATGGAGTATCCTATATCTTTAGTATACGTACTATATAGTCTGCTATGGAGATATCCATAATCTTTAGTAATACGTACTATATAGTCTGCTTGGAGTATCCTATAATCTTTAATATCCATACTATATAGTCTGCTATCTGGATATCCATAATCTTGTAATATCCATACTATATAGTCTGTTCTGGGATATCCTATAATCTTGTAATATCCATACTATATAGTCTGTTCATGGGATATCCATAATCTTTGTAATACCTATATAGTCTGCTATGGATATCATAATTTGTATACCAACTATATAGTCTGTTCTGGATATATCCATAATCTTTAATATCGTACTATATATGCTGTTTCTGGAGTATCCATAATCTTTAATATACATACTATAATGCTGTTCTTAGATATCCATAATCTTATATATCCATAACTATATAGTTTGTTCTGGATTATCCATAATCTTATAATATCCATACTATATAGTCCTGTTCTTGGATTATCCGTAATCTATTACGTATACTGTACTATATAGTCTGTTCTAATGGAAAAATTATTTATTTTGTCAAAAGTAAATCTTTAATATACTAACTATATTGTCTGTTCTGGATTATCCATAATCTTTAATATCCTACTATATAGTCTGTTCTGGAATTTATCCATAATCTTTAATATCCAAACTAAAGTCTGTTCTGGATTATCCATAATCTTTAATATCCATACTATATAGTCTGTTCTCTGGAGTATCCATAATCTTTAGTATACGTACTATATAGTCTGTTCTGGAGTATCCATAATCTTTAATATCCATACTATATAGTCTGTTCTGGATTATCCATAATCTTTAATATCCATACTATATAGTCTGTTCTGGAGTATCCATAATCTTTAATATCCTACTTATAAGTCTGTTTCTGGAGTATAATCTTTAATATCCTACTATATATCTTTCTTGGATTTTCCATAATCTTTAATATCCATACTATATAGTCTGTTCTGGAGTATCCATAATCTTTAGTAATACTATATAGTCTGTTCTGGATTATCCATAATCTTTAATATCCATACTATATAGTCTGTTCTCTGGAGTATCCATAATCTTTAGTATACGTACTATATAGTCTGTTCTGGATTATCCATAATCTTTAATATCCATACTATATAGTCTGTTCTTGGAGTATCCATAATCTTTAGTATACGTACTATATAGTCTGTTTGGAGTTAAAATCTTTAATATCCAAACTATTAAGTCTGTTCTGGATTATCCATAATCTTTAATATCCATTATATAGTCTGTTCCTGGATATCCATAATCTTTAGTATACGTACTAATATCGTTCTGGAGTATCCATAATCTTTTAGTAATAACCTACTATATAGTCGTTTGGATTATAAACTTTAATACCAAACTATTATCTGTTCTGGATTATCCCATAATCTTTAATATCCAACTATAAATTCTGTTCTCTGGAGTATCCTAATCTTTAGTATACGTACTATATAGTCTGTTCTGGAGTATCCATAATCTTTAATATCCATACTATATAGTCTGTTCTGGAGTATCCATAATCTTTAGTATACGTACTATATAGTCTGTTCTGGAGTATCCATAATCTTTAGTGTACGTACTATATAGTCTGTTCTGGAGTATCCATAATCTTTAATATCCGTACTATATAGTCTGTTCTGGAGTATCCATAATCTTTAGTATGCGTACTATATAATCTGTTCTGGAGTATAAATAATCTTTAATACCCGTACTATATAGTCTGTTCTGGAGTATCCATAATCTTTAGTATACGTACTATATAGTCTGTTCTGGAGTATCCATAATCTTTAGTATACGTACTATATAGTCTGTTCTGGAGTATCCATAATCTTTAGTATACGTACTATATAGTCTGTTCTGGAGTATCCATAATCTTTAATATCCGTACTATATAGTCTGTTCTGGAGTATCCATAATCTTTAGTATACGTACTATATAGTCTGTTCTGGAGTATCCATAATCATTAATATACCGACTATCCGTATTTATGGATATTGGATTATGGATAACGGAATGTCAGTTTTTTTTTATGGATAACGGAAACTAACTTTTTTTTGCCAAAACTTGTTTTTGGACTACATTTTGTTATAGTAAACGGAATGTCACTTTTTTTTATGGATAACGGAAACTAACTTTTTTTTTGTCAAAACTTGTTTCTGGACTATATTTTTTTCCTCCTCTACTAGTAAAGTTAGTATTTAAATTGTAATATTATCTCTGAGGCTTTAAAAGTAAAAATAGAAAAATTTATTCGATTTTTAAAACTAAATGAAATATTTTCTTTTCAATAAAATATTAAACTTTTGACTTTCGCGGGCGATACCCAGACGTAACTTTTAAATAGATCTAATCAACCCTATACCTAAAATAAGATCATTTTTGAGGATGATAAGTATTATATTAGACAGATCAGATAATTTCTTTCGAAAATTACTTTCACCAATATGTTACAGTGCATTTTTGTTCTTCGGAATATCTTTTTACGTTTCCGCTAAACAGCTGATTAGAAATTCTTGTAGTATTTGCGAAAAAATTAAAAAAAAAAAATTACGAAAATTAAAAAAAATAATTCATGTAAGTTCAATTACGGCAGAGATCAAAAAAGCTATAAAAAACCTCATTACTGATCAATCATAAACTTGAATGGTTTAATTTCTATCTTTGCATTTGTTTTATATATCTATACATTGTTTACATTTAGTTAAAAATATTTTATATAATTTTTTTGAAATAATTTTGATGTTTACCTCTTAGTTAGTTCCTCGCTTTCTGTTACATTGTAATAAAACAATTATAATTCTTACATGTAAGTTCTAAAGATCATACATTTCCTAATACTTTCCATGGCATGGTGGATTTGTCTTAGTCAACATCATCGAATTCAAACATATTTTGCACAATTCAACAAATTTAATATCAGATTTAGATTTATTATTAAATTTTAACACTATTTTTTCTTTTTTCTTTTATCGAGTTTTCGTTTAAGCTTCAATAATTCAACACCTTTAAGCCGACGTTTCGTCTATTTTCGTAGACATCTTCAGGGCTACGTCAATACAGACGAAACGTTGGCTTAAAGGTGTTGAATTATTAAAGCAAAACTAAAACTCGATAAAAGAGAAAAATAGTGTTAAATAAAGAATATAGTGGTAACACTGAGGAACTGAATAGTAGTTAGCAACACTGAATAGTAGTTGGTGTTAACAGTGATAGGCAATTAATTAGTAGCTACTGATTGGTAGTTGGTATCACTGAATAGTAGTTGGTAACACTGAATAGTAGTTAGCAACACTGAATAGTAGTTGCTGGTATCAGTGAAAAGTAAATTTAATTAGTAATACTGATGGGGTAGTTGGAAACTGAATTAGTTTCAACACTGAATAGTAGTTGGTAACACTGAATAGTAGTTGCAACACTGATAGTGTTGTGGTATCAGTGAAAAGTAATTAATTATTAATACGATTTGTATTGGTAACATTGAATAGTAGTTGGTGTTAACAAGATAGTAGTTAATTTTAACTACTGATTGGTAGTTGGTAACACTGAATAGTAGTTGGCAACCTGAATAGTAGTTGCTGGTTCAGTGAAAAGTAATTAATTATTAACTACTGATTTGTAGTTGGTAACATTGAATAGTAGTTGGTGTTAACAATGATAGATAGTTAATTAGTAACTACTGATGGTAGTTGGTAACACGAAGGGAGTTGCTAACACTGAATGTAGTTGGCAACATGAATAGTTGTTGGTAATAGTGAAGGTAATTAGTAAGTAAAATTGGTTGTTGGAACATCTTTAATATTTGGTTATACTTACGCTAGTGGTTAAATTGATGGAAGAAAAATATTGACTGAGAGTTTTTAAAAAAAAAACATTCTTGAAAATATATATAAAATTATCCTAAATTATATATTAAAAATTAGATCTTAACTTAAACGTATTTGTTTGTTACGTGTTTCTGATATTTTTGAGGTAAAATAGGAATTATTGTTGTTTTTTATCGTAAACGTGTTTTAAATCTTAATGAAGACGTAATTTTATCGTAAACGTGTCTTAAAATCTTCAATGAAGACGTAAGAGCAACGGTGGTATGTAAGTGATCCAATGGCTATTGGAAGAAACGCATGTTGTGTAAGAGAGATTATATTTCGTAACGTAAACTATTTAAGTTATTTTTACATTAATAAAATAAACAGATAACAAATTAGGAATGTAGCTAATTATTAATCAGAAGCGCATTATAATATTACACTATAAAAAATTTAGTATTCTATTGTATTTGAATATTTATAGCAGTCATAAGACAAATTATATATATATATATTTATATAATATATATATCGATGTGAGTTATGTCTGGTCTTTCTGTGTGTTTCCTTCGTTTTTTATTTTATTGTAAAAAGTCCGCTGGAGTTTTTTTAATTGTGTATATATATATTATATTTATATATTATAATTAATATTATATATATATATTATATTTTATAATCAGTTCACAAACAAGAAAAGCAACAACGAAAAAAGCACACCTTACAAACTTTCTTTTCGGATGATCCGAAAATTGGTTTCCTGCCGTTCTGTTCCCGTGCTTGGTCCCCATTCTCTCCTTTCTCCTGAAGACGGATCATCCGAAAATTTGAGTTTGTAAGTGTGTCTTTTCTCTGTGTGTTGTTTTTCTTCGTTTGTGAACTGATTTGCGTCCAGTTTGCATCTTTTTTCGAATTTAAGTGGAATATTATATGAATTTAATAAATATCACGAAATATCATTTCCTAAAAGCTTCAGTTTTTACAGAATGAGTAACTGTGTGGTCTCAAAACAGTGTTTTGGTAACATATTGTAAAAAATAAAATAAAAAATAATCATGTGAATCATTTATTTTGTTTACGAAATATTTTGAAGAAGCTTATTTAATAAAACGAATTGCGTTAATATTTAAGTTTTTGTAAAAAAAAAAAAATAAATTTAGAATGAAATAAGATTAGTTATTTTTCATTCAAATAATTTCTAATGAACTTGATTTTGTTGTATAACAGAATTGTTTTTGTGTCTCCAGAGGCAAAATTTAATACGAGTTAAATGTGGCGAACGAGGAGGCAAATGAAATGGTCAGTCAGTCGTTTAAAGTGAATCTCTTAGGCAATTCGATTTATCAGAAAAATCTGTTAACACGGAGTTCAATGAGAAGGCAACTCATTACTGATCAATCATAAACTTGAATGGTTTAATTTCTATCTTTGCATTTGTTTTATATATCTATACATTGTTTACATTTAGTTAAAAATATTTTATATAATTTTTTTGAAATAATTTTCGATGTTTACCTCTTAGTTAGTTCCATCGCTTTCTGTTACATTGTAATAAAATCAATTATAATTCTTACATGTATACAATCAGTTCTAAAGATCATACATTTCCTAATACTTTCCATGGCATGGTGGATTTGTCTTAGTTAACATCATCGAATTCAAACATATTTTGCACAATTCAACAAATTTAATATCAGATTTAGATTTATTATTAAATTTTAACACTATTTTTTCTTTTTTCTTTTATCGAGTTTTCGTTTAAGCTTCAATAATTCAACACCTTTAAGCCGACGTTTCGTCTATTTTCGTAGACATCTTCAGGGCTACGTCAATACAGACGAAACGTTGGCTTAAAGGTGTTGAATTATTAAAGCAAAACTAAAACTCGATAAAAGAGAAAAATAGTGTTAAATAAAGAATATAGTGGTAACACTGAGGAACTGAATAGTAGTTAGCAACACTGAATAGTAGTTGGTGTTAACAGTGATAGGCAATTAATTAGTAGCTACTGATTGGTAGTTGGTATCACTGAATAGTAGTTGGTAACACTGAATAGTAGTTAGCAACACTGAATAGTAGTTGCTGGTATCAGTGAAAAGTAATTAATTAGTAACTACTGATTGGTAGTTGGTAACACTGAATAGTAGTTGGCAACACTGAATAGTAGTTGGTAACACTGAATAGTAGTTAGCAACACTGAATAGTAGTTGCTGGTATCAGTGAAAAGTAATTAATTATTAACTACTGATTTGTAGTTGGTAACATTGAATAGTAGTTGGTGTTAACAATGATAGATAGTTAATTATTAACTACTGATTGGTAGTTGGTAACACTGAATAGTAGTTGGCAACACTGAATAGTAGTTGCTGGTATCAGTGAAAAGTAATTAATTATTAACTACTGATTTGTAGTTGGTAACATTGAATAGTAGTTGGTGTTAACAATGATAGATAGTTAATTAGTAACTACTGATTGGTAGTTGGTAACACTGAATGGGAGTTGCTAACACTGAATAGTAGTTGGCAACACTGAATAGTTGTTGGTAATAGTGAAAGGTAATTAGTAAGTAAAGATTGGTTGTTGGTAACACTCGTTAATATTTGGTTACTACTTACGCATAGTGAGTTAAATTGATGGAAGAAAATTATTGACTGAGAGTTTTTAAAAAAAAAACATTCATTGAAAATATATATAAAATTATCCTAAATTATATATTAAAAATTAGATCTTAACTTAAACGTACTTTGTTTGTTACGTGTTTCTGATATTTTTGAGGTAAAATAGGAATATATTGTTGTTTTTTATCGTAAACGTGTTTTAAATCTTCAATGAAGACGTAATTTTATCGTAAACGTGTCTTAAATCTTCAATGAAGACGTAAGTCAGACAACGGTGGTATGTAAGTGATCCAATGGCTATTGGAAGAAACGCCATGTTGTGTAAGAGAGATTATATTTCGTAACGTAAACTATTTAAGTTCATTTTTACATTAATAAAATAAACAGATACACAATTTAGGAATGTAGCTAATTATTAATACAGAAGCGCATTATAATATTACACTACTAACAAAATTTAGTATTCTATTGTATTTGAATATTTATAGCAAGTCATAAGACAAAATATATATATATATATATATATATATATATATATATATCGAGTGAGTTATGTCTGTGTCTTTCTGTGTGTTTCCTTCGTTTTTTATTTTATTGTAAAAAAGTCCGCTGGACCGTTTCTTTTAATTGTGTATATATATATATATATATATTATATATAATCAGTTCACAAACGAAGAAAAGCAACACACAGAGAAAAAGACGACACACTTACAAACTCAAATTTTCGGATGATCCGAAAATTGGTTTCCTGCCGTTCTGTTCCGGCGTGCTTGGTCGCCCATTC
Organism: Hermatobates lingyangjiaoensis; assembly: GCA_026182355.1. Classification (NCBI taxonomy): domain Eukaryota; kingdom Metazoa; phylum Arthropoda; class Insecta; order Hemiptera; family Hermatobatidae; genus Hermatobates; species Hermatobates lingyangjiaoensis. The sequence goes on along the minus strand of JAPFBL010001324.1, from coordinate 12,405 downwards.
TCTCCTTTCTCCTGAAGACGGATCATCCGAAAATTTGAGTTTGTAAGTGTGTCTCTTTCTCTGTGTGTTGTTTTTCTTCGTTTGTGAACTGATTTGCGTCCAGTTTGCATCGTTTTTTCGAATTTTAAGTGGATATATATATATGAATTTAATAAAATATCCACGAATATCATTTCCTAAAAGCTTCAGTTTTTACAGAATGAGTAACTGTGTGGTCTCACAAACATGTGTTTTGGTAACATATTTGTATATAAATAAAATAATATATAATAATCATGTGAATCATTTACTTATTGTTTACGAAATATTTTGAAGCAAGCTTATTTAATAAAACGAATTGCGTTAAATATTTAAGTTTTTGTAAAAAAAAAAAAAAATAAATTTAGACATGAAATAAGATTAGTTATTTTCTCATTCAAATAATCTTCTAATGAACTTGATTTTGTTGTATACAGAATTGTTTTCTGATGTCTCCAGAGGCAAACATTTAATACGAGTTAAATGTGGCGAACGAGGAGGCAAATGAAATGGTCAGTCAGTCGCTTTAAAGTGAATCTCTTAGGCAATTCCGATTTATCAGAAAATCTGTCTTAACACGGAGTTCAATGAGACAGGCAGAGCTCCGTTGTGTTAAAAAACTGCATCATCTTTCAATTTGAATTGTTCAAGTTTCGGAAAAAAGTAATTCTGCAGCATATCTAATTAGCTGTCAGTGTTAACGACTCAATATAATCTTAAAAATAGAGATTTAAATGAAATTCCGTAATATATATATATATATATATATATATATATATATATATATATATTTCAATGTACATAAAGAAAAGTTGAGAAATTAAAAACACACACTTACAGTCTCTAGTTTTCGGTGGAACCGTCGTCAGGAGAGATAAGAAAGGGAAGCCAAGCGCACTGGTACAGAGATAGTTGGAGATCATCTCCAACCGTCTCTGTACCAATGAGCTTGGTTTCCCTTTCTTATCTCTCCTGAAGACGGTTCCACCGAAAATTATAGACTGTAAGTGTGTGTTTTTAACTTCTCTACGTTTCTTTATGTACACTGAACTGTATTTTTCCATTTCGGATCGTATTTTCATCAAAAAAGAGTGTATATATATATATATATATATATATAAACTCAAAAATTGTTATTGACCTCTTCTATTGTATTCACTGTTTCGTTATTGAGGGCTAGGTCAAGCAACACACAGAGAAAGAGACACACTTAAAAACTCAAATTTTGGATGATCCGTATTCAGGAGAAAAAAGAATGGGCGACCAAGCACGCCGGAAACACAACAGCAGGAAAATATAATTCGACCTAGCCCTCAATAACGAAACAGTTATATATATATATATATATATATATATATCCACTTAAAATTCGAAAAAACTATCTAAACTAAAAAAAATCATTTCACAAATAAAGAAAAGCAACACACAGAGAAAGAGACACACTTACAAACTCAAATTTTCGGATGATCCGTCTTCAGGAGAAAAGAGAGAATGGGCGACCAAGCACGCCGGAAACACAACGGCAGGAAAATATAAATTATATATATATTAAATATATATATATATATATTTGTAAATTTGTGGAGCAATCCTTCTTTTATGTATGTTTTGTTGAACTCTTTTATGCATGTTTTGTTGAACGACCTTTGTACTGTGGCATGAATCAATTTCATAGTCGATCTTTCAAGTTTTCTCACCTTTGATTTAAAATCTTTCTGATACTAAATACACCAGTTGGAATCTCGACATTGAATCCAAATACTGTACAGGCTCTCATACATTTTACTGTAAAAGGTTAGGTTAGGTTAGGTTAGGTTGCAGTGGCAGTCCCACAAGGGAACACACGTAGGCCGAGCATTGGCCCTTTGTGATACCACACAATAAAGATTGATTCTACAGTGGGGAGTCCTAAATTTTCCCTAACTCAAATGTATTTAGAGTAGGGGGATCTTTAACGAGTACCTAACATCGTACAGGCTCGGGACCGACGGTTTAACGTCCTTCTCCGAGGGACGACGTGCTTAGATTTATTCACCTCCCGCGTGAATAAATCGAGGACCAGGTTAGGATCGAACCCCGGTCCTATCAGTTCAGAGGAGAGCACGTAACCACTGAGCTAGCCTGGCCCCCTATATATATGATATATAAAAAGAAATTATCGCAAATAACAGTGATGTAGAACATGGAATATGAAAAGAAGTTGGTTTTAAAATAACAATATATATTATTGTTTATAACAAAAAATAGAGCAATAAAAATTACAGGAAGCTGGAAAAATTATTACTACTCTAGGTCTAACAAAATTTCCCTCTAAATAGATAAACTTGATTTAATTGAAAAGTTGTCACAAAAAACTACTGAATGCGGAGAACTAGTGTATTTAGTACCAGAAAAATTTAAATCAAAGGTGAGAAAACCTGAAAGATCGACAATGAAATTGTATTCATGCCACAGTACAAATGTCGTTCAACAATATATATATATATATTGCGAATAGACAGTCTAGTTTTTATTCGACATCGACTAGACAGTCTAGTCGAAGGTTTTGTCCGGCTAACATTGTTGTTCCTTTAAATAATGTAAATTTCATTTTCTTAGTTAAAAAATTCTTACTTCTGCCTATGAAAAAGGTTTTAAATAAAACCGAAACGTTGGCAACGAGAGTTTGATTTTTTATCCTGGAAAATTGACCGAACCCCGATTAGAGAACACACCTATATATATATATATATATATATATTATATATATATATTATATATATATATATAAGTATATATATATATATACAGTCATATATTATATATAATATATATATATATATATATATATATAGACTGTAAGTGTGTTCTTTTGATTTCTCTGTTTCTTTGTCTATATTTAACCTTATATAAAAAGATTTCACATAAACACGTGAAACAAGAATCAATGATCAAACCACAATAAGAAATGGGAAAACAAGACTAAAAGTTCAGTTGGGTTTTTGACTCTGACGAAGACCGCTTGTTACGGTTGAAAGATCTTAGTCTTGTTTTCCCACTTCTTATTGTGGTTTGATCATTGATATATATATATATATATATGCATCTTTTGTGTAATTATGGTAGTGAGAGATTACATAAGAAATTTATATAATATGTATTAGCTGACCATAATATAGCTGGACCATGTTATATTTTTTTTTGGACCCTGCCCAAAATATTAGTTTTCTTTGACACACCCCGGAATATAATTTTTCTTGACATCCCCCCCCCTCCAAATATTTTTTCTTGTCCCCACTCCAAATATTTTTTCCTTTATCACCCCCCCTCCCCAAAGTAGTTCTCCTTGTAACCTCCCCAAATATTATTCCCCCCGCCCCCTTAAATTATTTCCTTGTCACAACCCTCAAATATTAGTTTTCCTTGTCATCCCCAAATATATTTTTTTTCATTCCTTCCCTCCCCTGCTGAAAAATTCTTTTTTTTTCGTCTTTCCCCCAAAATATTGTTCTTTGTCATCCCCCTCCCAAATATTATTTTCTTTGTCACCTCCCTCCCAAATATTATTTTCTTTGTCATCCCCCTCCCAAATATTATTTTCTTTGTCACCCCCCTCTCAAATATTATTTTCATTGTCAGCCCCCTCCCAAATATTATTTTCTTTGTCACCCCCCTCCCAAATATTATTTTCTTTGTCACCCCCTCCAAAATATTATTTTATTTGTCACCCCCCTCCCAAATATAATTTCTTTGTCACCCCCCTCCCAAATTTTATTTTCTTTGTCAGCCCCTTCCCAAATATTATATTCTTTGTCACCCCCTTCCCAAATATTATTTTCTTTGTCAGCCCCCTACAAAATATTATTTTCTTTGTCACCCCCCTCCCAAATATTTTTTCTTAGTCACCCCCCTGCAAAATATTATTTTCTTTGTCAGCCCCCTCCCAAATAATATATTCTTTGTCACCCCCTTCCCAAATATTATTTTCTTTGTCACCCCCCTCCCAAATATTATTTTCTTTGTCACCCCCCTCCCAAATATTTTTTTCTTTGTCATCCCCCTCCCAAATATTATTTTCTTTGTCACCCCCCTGCTCAAATATTATTTTTTTGTCAGCTCCCTCCAAATATTATTTTCTTTGTCAGCCCCCTCCCAAATATTATTTTCTTTGTCACCCCCCTCCCAAATATTATTTTCTTTGTCAGCCCCCTCCCAAATATTATTTTCTTTGTCACCCCCCTCCCAAATATTATTTTCCTTGTCACCCCCCTCCCAAATATTATTTTCTTTGTCACCCCCCTGCTCAAATATTATTTTCTTTGTCACCCCCCTCCCTAATATTATTTTCTTTGTCAGCTCCCTCCCAAATATTATTTTCCTTGTCACACCTCCCTCGCATATATTTTTTTTTTCTTTGTCACCTAATTTACAAACCACTAGTGTCTTAGATAATGTATTGAAAGCCATGCCTATGTAAGTTAAGGGACTTACCGCAAGTTCCATGGTACTTGACTTGTGGCGTGGTTTGGCTTTCGCAAGCCGCCTTGTGAAGTGAGCACAGGTCAGGATAGTCGTTAAAGTCTGTAGCACAAAGCGGCCTTGCTCCAGCATGGTCGCCATATTTAGGGCATGCCTTAGGACACTGGCACTGGCCATGTCCGTTTTCATCAGTCATGCATTTGGCTCCATATGGACAGGTCTTGCCGTTGCATGGGTCTTGTTCACCCTCTGGAAACACGTAGCAAGCTTCAGTAATGGTTAGAACAAGTTCTGCGAGGAGTGCATACTGCTTCAGCAGCATGGCTGAAATATGAACACAGACAACAAAGTTAGCATGGACAGACGTACATTACATGAACGCGAGTACTGCATACTGCTCAGCAGCATGGCTGAAATATAAACACAAACAACAAAAGTTAGCCTAGACAGTCGTACATTTCATTAATGTATTCATGAACGCGAGGATCATCTTTAGCAGCATGGCTGCAATCTGAAGAGAAAGAACAAAGCATGGACAGCCGTGCATTTCATTACAGTATTCATGAACGCGAGTAATGCGTACTCCTCAGCAACATGGATGAAATCTAAACACAAGGAACGAGAAACAAATTTAACATGGACAGCACATTCAATTCAGAATTCATGAACTCGAGTAATGCATACTTCTTTAGTAGCATGGCTAAATAAAATATAACCACAGAATACAAAGTTAGCATGGACAGTCGTCCATTTCATTACTGTATTCATGAACTCGAGGATCATCTTAAGCAGCATGGCTGCAATCTGAAGAGAAAGAACAAAGCATGGACAGCCGTACATTTCATTACAGTATTCATAAACGCGACTAATGCATACTGCTTCAGCAGCATGGATGAAATCTAAACACAAGGAACGAGAAACAAATTTAACATGGCCAGTACTTTCATTACAGGGTTCATGAACGCAAGGAGTGCATACTGTTTGAGCAGCTTGGCCACAATTTGAACACAAAAACACAAAGTTACCATAGACAGTTGTTGTAACATAGCCAGCAGAACATTTGATTATAGAGTTCATGAAAATAAACAATCTGGCTATACTAAGCACAGATTGATTCTTAAAGAGTCCATAACTTTATGAAGTTTCGACCATAACTTCAACAACTAAGTTACTGTTGCTAACTCGACTATATATATATATATATATTTACTTTTTTTTATTGGAAATTTATTGCAAAATGAAAAAATACTTGTTAAACTTCACTTTTCGACAATTTTCCCTCGAATTCCATAAAAATAAAACAAATTATCAAACTTATAACACTTTTGCGTTTTCATTTCGTAATTTTGACTACTCTAACACAACTATCATGAAAATTAAAAAAAAATTAACTAATTCATTAAACCCACAATATTACTGATCCATGCTTTTACAGCACTGACACGAATACTATAAAAATTGAAGTATTTATCAATTGAATCACACGACCGGTATAACTCGTAACATTTTTAATATTCTCATGCGATTTCTATGAAAATAAAAAAAGAAATATAAATTTTTCCAAAATTTCCTTGATTACTATTAAGCTTTCCACTATGCTCGCACAAATACTATAAAAAATTGAAAAAAAGTATTAAATTCTTCAAATTTATCATACTCGTATTTCACTCATCACGTTTTGACTGCTCTCTCAAATAAATACCATGAAAATGGAAAAAAAAATTATCAAATTAAACAAACTTTCCATTTTATTAATTCGACTATTCTGAATCGACTACTATGAAAATTAAAAAAAATTATATGGAATACTCTGTTTAGCCTATTTATTACTGTTTAAACTGTTATTGCAATATAAAATTCACTGAACACAAGATATAATAAGGTAAACGAGGGATAACAGTAATCGAATTTCTTAATAAATTATTAAATAAATAATAATTAAAAAATTAATTAATATATTATTATACTATAGAACCTGTGACCCTTTATACTTAAAGAAACCAAAACTGTGACAGTTTAGAATAAACATATTTTGAAATTAACAGAAATTTCTTCTACTAAACTACAATAAAAAAAAAGTTTAAAATTAACGCAAAAAAATGTCTTCTAATATATTTTTACTAATAAGAGCAGCTATTAATACTCAAAGGGGTCCATGTGGGACCCCCTGGGGATCTATGAGACTTCATGGGGGGTCTTCATCCCAAGGGGGTCTATTGGGGGTCTATGGATGTCTCTTTAAAGACATAATCTTTTTCATAAATAATTATTATTATAAACATTATTATTAATATCTTTTTTTTATAAATTTAGAAATAAAAATAAATAAAATGAACATAATAATATTAATACTAATAAATAAAATAATAATTATAAATGAATGTTACGGTATTCGTATTGTAATAAAAATAATAAGTAAATATAAACTAGATTTGGGGAGGAAGTAAGCATGAGTAATGAAAAAGTATGTTTTGATAACTTATAAAATATGTCCTCGATTTTGATATAAGAGTTTAATTCCGAAATTAAAACCCCCCACCAAAACACTTATTACAGTTGGGAATTAGTCGGTTGACATTACGGTAATATTAATTGTTTTATTTATTATTATTATGGTTTCCGTGGACTTTAAAATATATATATAATTATTGATATTTCAGTTTCTTTCTTCTTTACAATTTCCCCTCATTTTCCTATTACCATGTGTTTTAAAATGAGTCGTCTGTGGTTGCCATTGCACACACACACGCGCGCGCGCACGTACGCACGCACACACGTACGCAATTAGATGTGTGTGTGTATTTATTTATATTCCTTAGATAGGGGGTCTATGAAAAAAATAAAATGCCTACTGTGGTGCGGGGGGGGGGGGGTCTATGAAAGAAAAAGTTTAAGAACCCCTGAATTAGAGTAATAACTACAAGCTAAAACAGGACTGGAACACAAAATAGAAAATGTAAGAAAGAAAAAAGAGTTAAGATTTTGAGGTAAGATGGATAAACAATCAAAAGTCTCTCGACAAAAATAAAGTTTTACTCAACAACAACACGTTTCGAACACTTTGTGTTCATCATCCAGGAAGACACCAAAGGATAGTAGTGCTGAAGGGTTGGTCGAGTGAATTCTACTTGAAATACCTGTTTTGATCGCTGAATACTCTTAACCTTTCCAGCCATAATACCAATAAATCCATTCAGGCCAATGATTATTTGCGTGTTGGCCTTTAGTCACTCCCCCTCAGGTTTGCCACAACTTAAATACCACACAATTACGAATTGCAACAACAAATTATTTAAACAGTTAAAGGTTTTTCACTCGCCCAAATTAAGTTATATATACTAAAACCACTCGAGACCGTTTGGGTCAAATATAATTTTAAATATAACTTAAGACGAGAAATATAGTAAATTTAAGGCATGATAATAATAATAATGATAATATTAATTAATTCATGGTTTCTCACTCGCCCAAATTAAGTTATATATACTGGATTAAATTTAATTTGAAATATAACTTAAGAAGGTAAATATAGTCACGTGAAGACATTATATAATTAGTAATTGTATTAATTTTGATATTAATTAATTGTTAGTTTCTCACTCGCTCAAACTAAGTTATGTTTACTAGACCACTCAAGGCCGTTTGGGTCAAATATAATTTTAAATATAACTTAAGAAGAGAAATATAGTTAAGTTAAGACATTATATTAATAATAATTTTAAAGGAATATTTTCCAATCTCAACCACATACGAGTATATATAACACTATTTTTCCTTCTTATCGAAGTTTGGTCTAGCTTGAATAATACAACACCTTTAAGTCGACGTTTCGTCTATATTTGTAAACACCTTTATGTCTACATGTAGTAACTAAACACTGTATTGATGTAGCGCTATATATGTCTACAAATATAGACGAAACGTCGGCTTAAAGTTTTTAGTATTATTGAAGCCAGACCAACCTCGATAAGAGAAAAATAGTAATAATAATTTTATTAATTTTCATATTAATTATTGATTGTTAGTATCTCACTCGCCGAAATTAAGTTATATATCTATACTAGACCACTCGAGACCGTTTGGGTCAAATAAAATTTAAATATAACTTAAGAAGGTAAATATGGTAAAGTTAAGATTGTAGAGTAAAAAGCTAATGAAATGGTCTCTCACATATAAAAATTTAATGGTATTAAACAACTCGTTTCGAACACGTAGTGTTCTTCCTCAGGTATTAACTAAAAATACAATGAAAAAGGAGAGTTATCCATAATATAAAAAAGAATATAGTACGAAATGAAAATTAAATCTGGTGTCATTGTATTTTTTAGTTAATGCCTGAAAAAGAACACTACGTGTTCGAAACGCGTTGTTTAAATACCATTGAATTTTTATATGTGGAGGCCATTTCATCAGCTTTTTACCCTACAATGAGTATATACCACATAATAACTGTTTGTTATATGTTATAATTGTTATATGTTATAATTGTTATAGGTTATAATATTGTTATAATAACTACGTTAGATAGTTAAGTTTGATTAATTTTATCGAATTAATTAAACTTAGAGTTTTTGACTTGTCGTTTTTACTATTTTAACTGAACTACAATGAAAATGAAAAAAATTTCAACAAATTCAGTGCACGTAGAAATATTGCTGTTAAAACTATTATATAGGGAATATATATATAGGGAATGCTGTAAAAATGGAAGTATTTTTTCGTTTAAGCACAATTACGCTACAATTTTTAACATTTTCAATTTTTCTCAGATAATTTCTATCAAATTAAAAAGAAATTTTTTTCGATTTATATGTATATTATTCTTATTTAATATAAAATGTTAAAACTAGGTATAATATTATCGTTATGTTTCACTTTGTTTAGCCCAATATATAAAATTGTCCCTCTTGTAAAACTGATTTACCTATGGAGACCACCTCAACTTCCTGTGTTTATGATTAGGTGTTTGAATTAGCATTGGAAATGTTAAGTGGATTTAAATTTGAATTCCTATGAAGGATTCATTATGTCCTAAAGATAGGATAATCTTTAGCCTTTGAATAACAAGAATTTCATCTTTTACCTTTTATTTGGTGGTAATATTTGTAACTATTAAATTATCGTAGCCTTGGAATCACAAGAATTGCATATTTGACCTATGATGTGGTGATTTTTGCAACTATCAAAATATCGCAGCCTTGGAATCACAAGAATTTCATATTTGACCTATGATGTGGTGATTTTTGCAACTATCAAATTATTATTGTAACCATGGAATCACAAGAATTTCACATTTGTCCTTGGTTGTGGTGATTTTTGCAACTATCAAATTGTCCTAGGGTTAAAATCACAAGAATTTCATATTTTGTCTTGGATGTGGTGATTTCTGCTACTATTCAAACTTATCTTCGCCTTGGAACCACAAGAATTCACATTTGACCTGGGTTGTGATAATTTTTGCAACTATTAAATTATAGTAGTCTTGAAATAACAAGAATTTCACATTCGACCTGGGATGTGGTGATTTTTGCAACTATCAAATTATTATTGTAACCATGGAATCACAAGAATTTCATATTTGTCCTGGGTTGTGGTGATTTTTGCAACTATCAAATTGTCCTAGGGTTAAAATCACAAGAATTTCATTTTTTATCTTGGATGTGGTGATTTATTTGGATGTGGATACTATCAACTTATTTTCGCCTTGGAACCACATGAATTTCACATTTGACCTGGGATGTGGTGATTTTTGCAACTATCAAATTATCGCAGCCTTGGAATTACAAGAATTTCACATTTGACCTGGGATGTGGTGATTTTTGCAACTATCAAATTATTATTGTAACCATGGAATCACAAGAATTTAACTATCAAATTGTCCTAGGGTTAAAATCACAAGAATTTCATATTTTGTCTTGGATGTGGTGATTTCTGCTACTATCAACTTATCTTCGCCTTGGAACCACAAGAATTTCACATTTGACCTGGGTTGTGATAATTTTTGCAACTATTAAATTATAGTAGTCTTGAAATAACAAGAATTTCACATTCGACCTGGGATGTGGTGATTTTTGCAACTATCAAATTATTATTGTAACCATGGAATCACAAGAATTTCACATTTGTCCTTGGTTGTGGTGATTTTTGCAACTATCAAATTGTCCTAGGGTTAAAATCACAAGAATTTCATATTTTGTCTTGGATGTGGTGATTTATTTGGATGTGGATACTATAAACTTATCTTCGCTTTGGAACCACAAGAATTTCACATTTGACCTGGGATGTGGTGATTTTTGCAACTATCAAAATATTGCAGCCTTGGAATCACAAGAATTTCATATTTGACCTATGATGTGGTGATTTTTGCAACTATCAAATTATTATTGTAACCATGGAATCACAAGAATTTCATATTTCTCCTGGGTTGTGGTGATTTTTGCAACTATCAAATTGTCCTAGGGTTAAAATCACAAGAATTTCATATTTTGTCTTGGATGTGGTGATTTCTGCTACTATCAACTTATCTTCGCCTTGGAACCACAAGAATTTCACATTTGACCTGGGATGTGGTGATTTTTACAACTATCAAATTATCTTATCCTTAGAATCACAAGAATTTCATATTTGACCTAGATAACTGTCAAATTATCGTATCCTTGAAATCAAAAGAATTTCATATTTGACCTAGATAACTGTCAAATTATCGTATCCTTGGAATCACAAGAATTTGATATTTGACCTAGATAACTGTCAAATTATCGTATCCTTGGAATCACAAGAATTTCATATTTGACCTAGATCTAACTGTCAAATTATCGTATCCTTGGAATCAGAAGAATTTCATATTTGACCTAGATAACTGTCAAATTATCGTATCCTTGGAATCAATTTGACCTAGATAACTGTCAAATTATCGTATCCTTGGAATCACAAGAATTTCATATTTGACCTAGATAACTGTCAAATTATCGTATCCTTGGAATCACAAGAATTTCATATTTGACCTAGATAACTGTCAAATTATCGTATCCTTGGAATCACAAGAATTTCATATTTGACCTAGATAACTGTCAAATTATCGTAGAGTGGTTCTGACTAATTTATCTGTACCGTTACATAAGCGTACTGAGGCAATGATTGTCAGATAAATGATTCGAATTATCCGAAAATTTAAGTTTGTAAGTGTGTCTCTATCACTGTGTGTTCCTCTTCATCAATTTTAAACTTTTTTGCGTCCAGTTTGAATCGTTTTTTTCGAATTTTGAGTCTATACATATATATATATATATATATATATATATATATATATATATAGTTCAATATAAACAAAGAAACATAGAGAAATCAGAAGAACACACTTACAGTCTCTAATTTTTGGTTTGAACCGTCTTCAGGAGAGATAAGAGAGGGAAACAAAGCGCACTGGATCAGAGACGGTTGGAGACCAACAGTGTTTCCGCATGCGCGCCCGTTCACGGAAAATAAGGTAGACAGGAATCAATTTATAATTAATTTATAATTTATAAAATAAAATAATGGAATATGAAAACAATAAATATATAAAAAAGAAAAAATTGAAAAAATAAGGGAAATTGATACATAAACAAAAGTGCTGACTAAGCTATGATAAAATAAAATAAAACTAAGAATACAAATAATAATAACAAATGAAATATTTCATTTGTTATTATTATTTGTTATTATTATTTTTATTCTTAGTTTTATTTTATTTTATCATAGCTTAGTCAGCACTTTGTTTATGTATCAATTTCCCTTATTTTTTCTATTTTTTCTTTTTTATATATTTATTGTTTTCATATTCCATTATTTTATTTTATAAATTATAAATTAATTATAAATTGATTCCTGTCTACCTTATTTTCCGTGAACGGGCGCGCATGCGGCAACACTGTTGGTCTCCAACCGTCT
>JAPFBL010001323.1:0-25500 GCA_026182355.1 Hermatobates lingyangjiaoensis | reverse complement strand
TGATGTCTGAAACTATTGCATCTTATTCACAAAAACTCATATTAATTGATTTAAAAAAATATTGATTAAAAAATTCATTATTTAAAAATTTCAGTCAGGAAGAATTTTGTTAATTAGGCAAAGGAATAAATTAAAAAAAAATCGAAATGCTTAATATATTTATATTTATAAACAGATTTCACATAATCATGTGGAATAACAATCAATGATCCAACCACAATATGAAATGGGAAAAAAAGACCAAGATCTTTCAACCAGCAGTCAGAGTCAAAAACCTAACTGGGTTTTTGGGTTGGGTTTTTGACTGTGACAAAGACCGCTTGTTCCGGTTGAAAGATCTTGGTCTTGTTTTCCCATTTCATATTATGGTTTGATCATTGAATATTTATATTTATATACTGCAAATAAGCATTGTCTGCTACCATAAAATGTACCATAATGCATAATCGCTACTAAACAGTAGAATTCTACTACATTATGAGACCTATTTTTGTGTATAATATTAATTTAAACCATCCAAGATTGTGGACTGTAGCGTGTAACCATGCTTTTGGATATATACCCAACAAACACACACAAACAAAGACATAATCGAAAAATCGTCTTTGGAAACCTCAACACCAAATGTCAATTTGATTTTACATACCAAAATGTAAAATGCCAATTTGATTTTGATTTTACATACCAAAATGTAAAATGTCAATTTGATCTATCAAAGATTCTGGACCATTTTGAATGTGGCCAGAAACTTTGGATTCATACTCACCAACCCACCCACCCCCACACACACACCCAACCACAGACATCATCAAAAAAACTTCATAAAATGGCTTTTAAGACCTCAAAATATGTAATTCCGTCAAAATCTCCAGATCAAATTTTTTCACGATCACTATACTTTTCTTATAGTAAAGTAAAAACCTAAACACATTTTTTCGAAAGACAAATTTGATATGGAAATGTTTAATGAATAGAATCAGAGATAAAACTACTTAGGGACAAGTGCGTTACTCCTCCACGATGTAAATGTTCAATTGCTGAGGGCAAGAAATGTTGGAGAGAACTGTTCAGGCTTGATTCATTGAAGAATCTGAATGGGGACATTCGCCTCCCCTGTAACACTGGCCTATGAAACGGTTATGAGGAAAAACCCCCTGTTTATGTATTTATTTTAGGAACTTGAAACAAATCGGTACTTCAAGAATGTTTTCTTTTCGCTACAATTCACGACATATTAGGGTATTTCAAAATTACGTCTCCACTCAAAAAACAGTTTAATATCAAAATTAATAACGTGTTTCGAGCACTTAGTGTTCTTCTTCAGTTTACAACTTAAAAAAAAATACATGTCTGTGAGCTTTAAAAACATCAGAGTGAATTATTTGAAATTGAAAAAAGTATATGAATGTTGAAATGCATCACTGAGGTTTTTAACAAGGAAATTATTATGAATATGCACTTAATACATCCTGAACTTTAATAAAACATGACAACATACTGAAATATGAGTCAATCTATACTTAACAGATTTTTAATTACCTGAACTGTTGAGATGTTGCAATAGCAACCTAGGAAGGACTGAGGGTGTCAAGGAGTGTTGGTAGGGGTGGAAAGTATTGTCGCTGAAGATTATAGGGAATATTTGATTTTTAAGGGAAGAGTTCAATATAAACTCTTTTTTTGTGTTAAGATGTAATTTTTGAAATTCCTCAATATGCGATAACGGATTGCGCAAGTAATGAATTCAAGTTGTTATTGATAAAATAGTCAATTGTAAGTATTTTACGCTTTGTATATTAATTCTGTATTTTGGTATATTACTCTCAAGTTACAGTGCCCCCCCCCCCCCCCAAAAAAACAAACTTCATTTGCCCGTAAATATGGAAGATTTATGTTTCAAGTCTCAAAACAGCCCTGCAATTTTTCAGAGAATCGCTTATCAAATATAATTCGAAGAAATAATTCAGATCGTTTCTGTATAATTTATATAAATGACATTTCGATTTTTTCAAAAACTTGAGAAGAACATCACAGAGAGAATTTTTATAATAACTAACAATAAAAAATATAAATTAAAATTAGTTTAAATGTTTGTTTGTAGCTAAATCAGTCCAATATCTGGGACAAATAAATACAGTTTTGCCAACTCAAGGAAATTTTTCCATGAAAAATTCTTCAAATGCTCTAATAAGTGTTCTGTCTGTTGTAATTTTAATTCATAAAAATTTTATTTCAAGTACGTAGAAAATAGTATTTATAAATTAGGACATCTTCACCGTTTATTAAGAAAGGAAGTCAAATTTTATGGTCAAATGAATGAACCGATACTTTTAATGTGATCAAAGAGTATCTATGCTCTAAGTGAATTTTGGTCATGTGCAATAAACCCAGTTTTGTAGAGACGAATGCAAATTACGAAGAAATTGTGCCAACACTGAAACAGCCTAAAGATGATGAATATTATACCGTATAGCTAGAGAAACATTCAAATAGAGAAAAACTGCTGCATATTAAGCACTTAGGATGCAAAGCTATAAATTACACTATAAAGTTCCCGCAATACTCTTTGATTCGTCGTTCGTTTATGATTTGAAGTGATCATAAACTGTTAGAAAAGTTAAAAATAAAAGCTAGAACTGATTAAATATGTAACTTAATACTTTATTTGTCACGAGCACGCAAGACACTTGCTACGCTGGCTCCAATTTTGGAAATATAGTGGTAATTTTCTTTTATTTAACATTATTCAGGTAATAAATAATATATATATAATTTCAGGTCTCAATTTCCTCGGGAAATGAGTGAACAAACAAACTCACGAACTTTATATATAGAGATTAGTTTGATTTTAAGAATATTTATAAAAGATGAAAAGACAATATTCTGCTGAACCTCTATCTAGAAATCCTGTCATTGAATATTATGAAAAGGAAGATGTAAGTCAAGCAGTTAATTTAATAGATATATCTACTGTACTACAAGAACAGTAAATCATCTGGGCAAGAAGAAGGTTGAAACACAGACACCGGTTAATTTTAAAAAATTAAAAGGGACATTAAGAATGTTTGCTTGGCGCAAGTTTAGTAATGAGATTTTTGATCCTGTTCATCGGAACTATCCCACATTTGACCACGTCAGATGACAGCTCAATATTATTTCAAAAGGTTGGATAAAACTGTACATTCTATTAGTAAACATTGCAAAATATGTATTGCAAATAGAACTGGTGCAGGGGTGCTGTAGGCCTACTAAAGTAATTATTTGGTCGGCTACACAACCGTTTTAAATGATGCCACTTGGCTGTCTAGAGTTTCTCAAAGTGGTCCGTACCGCCCCCTTAGGGGCGTTAAAGAAGTTCAAGGGGGCGGTAGGAAATGCCGCCTTTTATGGGGGTTTCGCCCCATAAAGTTAAAAATTATAACTTTCTTTCTTCGTTTGTAATGTTTTATTGAAATCTTATTTAAGTTTCCAAGTACCCTTCTCGATTGTTACTAATGCAATAACAGGTAATTCGATTTTATAGTTGACGGAAGACGTCAGCTCACTGGATTTTAACTTTCTATGTTAACATGAGCCAAAACAGAAAAAAAAAATCAACCACAAACAACTGATTTCAAGGAACGGCTTTCAGTGTGATCTTTTTAATTAATTTTTATGCAACTTTAATATTAAAAACTACAATGACGTTAAAGTAAATCACTTACATATTTATTTACTAATGTAATGATCTTTTTTTTAAAAAAATTCATTATCTTATTACAATTATTACTTTATCACAAATATAGTTGTCGTTTTTTCTTGAATTCGTCAAATGATCGTCTATTATAATTGCAAGCATATTACATCTATTTCTTGAAAAGAAATATAATTTTTAATAAAATTATTTAAAAAAAATTCTATTTTATCTCTAGAAGAGAAAGTAAAGTAATCTTTTACGTCTGTCAAGTCATCTACTATTATATTTGCAAGAATCTTAAATCTATTTCTTGAAAAAAAATAATTTTAAAAAATATATATCAATTTTAATGAAATAAAAATAAAAAATTCAATTTTATCTCTAAAAGGGACAGAAAAGTAACCTTTTATGTTTGTCAAATTACTTTACTACTTAATGACTGTCTTTACACAATTAACTACTTTAACTACTCAAAACTTTAACTACTTATTTGTTGAGAGGCTGGTTACCACGTGCTGCTGCCTGTTTTGGAGACTTTAAGGACATTATTTTGTGTTGTGTTTATTACCATTGATTGTTATTAGTTTTATTGTGTTTCTTCTTTTAAGTTCTGTGATATAAATAATCCTTTATTGTTTTTCTTTATTGGACTCTTCGTTTACTGAAACATTTAGTATGTAAACATTTAGGCCGGAAGCATGGGGATATTGGATTCTACTTAAGTCAGATGCTGACTGGCCATGGGAATTTCGAGAAATATCTACACAGGAGGGGTAAAGTTGATAGCCCTCAATGTAAGCACTGTAGCTCGGGGGAAAACGACGATGCAGAACATACCTTCTTCTTCTGGGCTAAATGGGGAGTGCTGCGCCAGGAATTAATAGCATCACTGGGTGAGGTCACTCCAGAGACCAAGTTCAAAAGATGCTCCTAAACGAAAATAACTGATCAAAAGCTGCAAACTTTGTAGAGGCGGTTCTTCATCATAAGAAGAACGAAAGTGGTGTAATGTAAGGGCAATGATAATTCATAGGTGAAGAAATGAGGACAAGAAGGTGAATCCTATTCAGGAGGACTGAGGCACCGGCATGAAGTAATGTGCAAACGGTTTCCGTGTCGGGTATTGCCAGGAAATAGGATGTGGTTTTTTAGTGGGTCGGGACCCCCAACCCCACATACTCTAAGCAAGACGTCTTGCTAAGGGATCTGATGAACAGATTTTTCCACATCCTACGTCGAAAAAAAAAACTACTCAAAAATATATTCTGTATGTGCGTGCCATAACATATTACATGTATTTTGGATTTTTATATAGACATGTATAGTACATAGATATAATGAAACAATATATGTATGTACGATATAATATATATATATATATTAGTGAAGGTTTGTAGCAATCCTTCTTGCAAACATGTTTCTAAACATTTTATACAAATTTCATGCTTGGTTACCTTTTTTGAGAGTTTCTCTAATCTCCTACAGAGCCTGTATGAAGCATGAAATATATATATACGATCAAACCACAATAAGAAATGGGAAAATGTGGTTTGATCATTGATTGTTATTTCACGTGTTTATGTGAAATCTTTATATATATATATATATATGCTTTCCTGACCACGACAGAGTAGTTTCTATAGTTCCTATCTATAAACTTCTTTTCAAGAACTTCGATTTGCCTAAAAACAGCTTTTTCGTTGTTAGAACAACGGTTGAGATGGTCAGCGATTGTAGTCGATGCGTTTCGTTCACTTTGTGGATCGAAAATATATATATATAAATTGGTTTATTTTAAGTATATATAAATAAATATATTTATATATAGTTCAATGTATTGAATGTACAGTGTATAGCTCAATGTACCGATATATATATATATATATATAAATGATCAAACCACAATAAGAAATGGAAAAACAAGACTAAGATCTTTCAACCGTAACAAGTGGTCTTCGTGAGTTGGGTTTTTGACTCTGATGAAGACCGTTTGTTACGGTTGAAAGATCTTAGTCTTTGTTTTCCCATTTCTATTGTGGTTTAATCATTGATTGTTATTTCACGTGTTATGTGAAATCTTTATTTTATATATATATATATAGTAGTATAGTTGTAGATATATATAACGTTTCACGATGAATCACAAACACAGAACTAAGGAACATGTTTGTTCCTTAGTTCTGTGTTTGTGATTCATCGTAAAACGTTTGCTGTCCTTTTGGATCGTTTTCCTGTTTACAATATATCTATATATTTATATATTATAATTATAATTTAAAAAAAAAACAAATAAAAAAATGAGTATTAGGATAGCAATAAAAAAAAAATTTTATTGCTATCCTAATACTCATGTTTTTATTTGTTTCATGTTTCATAATGAACTTCTTTTTGTTTATGTCAAAAATCTACGTATTTAATCTCTTAATTTCCTTTGTATTGTATGCCTTTGAAAAAGATTTTGAATAAAATCGTAACATCGGAAATGAGAGTTTGATTGGAAGAGGAAGAAACTGACCGCATCCCGATTTATCCTTTTTGTGTTACATATCTGTCCCACGGTCCACAATTTATTACTGTTTTGTATATATATATATATATATATATATATATTGGTATACTTTGGGAGCAGACCTTCTTTTAAACATACCTCATTAAAGATCTTGCCAACATGTTGGCAAGATCTTTAATGAGGTATGTTTAAAAGAAGATGGAAAGGTAGCATTCGAAACCTTGAAAAGGTATGTAGGAAACATACTAAACTTAATGTTGGCAAGATCTTTAATGAGGTATATATATATATATATATATTTAAATATTGATAAAAGTATCTCCGTGGAATAGAAACAAAACTATAGTTTATCGGGACTAGGTCAGTTCCCGATGTACTGACCGAGTTCTGATAAACTATAGTTTTGTATATATATATATATATATATATATATTAGTTACATTGAACTGTATTTGTCCATTTCGGATCGCATTTCCATCAATATATATATATATAGAAAATCAGAAGAACACACTTTACAGTCTCTAATTTTCGGTTTGAACCGCCTTCAGGAGAGATAAGAGAGGAAACCAAGCGCACTGGATCAGAGACGGTTGGAGACCAACAGTGTTGCCGCAAGCGCGCCCGTTCACAGAAAATAAGGTAGACAGGAATCAATTTATAATTAATTTATAATTTATAAAATAATGGAATATGAAAACAATAAATATATAAAAAAGAAAAAATTGAAAAAATAAGGGAAATTGATACATAAACAAAAGTGCTGACTAAGCTATGATAAAATAAAATAAAACTAAGAATACAATTAATTATATATAATTAATTCGTTTTATCTCGTATATATATATTATATAATATATATTAATATATATATATATATACGAGTACTTATATATCTGTCCCGGTTTGGACCGTTTTAATATTTTGATATTTATATATATAATTTATATATATATATATTATATATATAATAATATATATATATATATATATATATTATATATATATATATATACAATTAAAAGAAACGGTCCAGCGGACTTTTTTAAATAAACTAAATTAAAAACGAAGGAAACACACAGAAGACACAGACATAACTAATCGATATTTCGACCATCGTCGTCATCAGGAGGTGTGAAGAGCGAAGAGCGAAGAGTCCCGCAGGAAGAGTCGCCGCCCTGCCTTCCTGCGGGACTCTCGCTCTTCGCACCTCCTGATGACGACGATAGTCGAAATATTGATGTGAGTTATGTCTGTGTCTTTCTGTGTGTTTCCTTCGTTTGAATTTATATGTATATATATATATGTCAGGATTTGTTTTCATGACCCAATATTTATATGATGTAATTTTTTTGAGGGTGGAGGTCAATGATTTGAAACTAGTCCTTTTGATGACGTTTCGACATATACTTATGTCATCTTCAGGGCTTGGAAATCTGTTTTTGTTGCAGCATACCTTCCTTAACTCAATTACATGATTAACACATGCAGGCTACTTTTGTTTTTTTGGAGTTTTCTTTACGGTTAAACTTATAAGGGAATATATACACCATAAAAAATGGGTGAAGAAATATTCAAATCAAAATTTACATGTATAAAACTTAATTAAAACTTTATAATGAATTTGTGGGTATAAATATAGTTCTTAACATAATAACTCTTATCATTACATAATGAAAAATATATTTAGAATTCAACATTTGGAATTCAATTCAAATTCTTCATAATCAAATAATATTCCATCCAAATATTGTTATTCAAACTTTTAAGAGACACTTTTGTTTACTGATATAATTTTAATTAAACATTTCAAACTGTGTGAAGTCTTCAACTTGAAATTATTGAATGAAATGTAATGTGATATGGTTTAGGCTCTTTAAGTAACTGGCTACTAATTGAAACGATTTGGTGGTTTAAAATTCCTATCATTATATTTAACACATAAGCCATATTACATTTAATGAGCTTAAGACTTCTTTCAACATTTCTTGATATATTGTTCGGCAAAAAATATTCTTTTTATTATTTGTTTAATCTAATCTATCAACTACCAATTGTATTAGACAATGTGTGCAATTTATAATCAGTGTTAGATTATATCTTTTTTGCTTAATCTCAAAAAAGTTAATTGTAACGGAGCTAAAGCAAATTTAAATTGTTTTTGTTATATGTAATTTATTATTAGAGTTGGAATTAAATTGTTTCCCGGGAAAAGCCGGGTAAATCAATGTATATTTATATATATATATATATATATATATATTATATTAAAAATTCAAAACGAAGGAAACCACAGAAAGAACAGACATAACTCACACCGATATTTCGACCATCGTCGTCATCAGGAGGTGTGAAGAGCGAAGAGTTAGAGTTTTTGTATGGCATGTTCCTCTTGCCTATGTTCCGTACTAAAGTATCCTCTGTAAAACAGGCGGATAGTCTCTCCTGTAGGCGGGGCTGTCTCGTTACCAGTATACCATTTATTGCAAAATGTTTTTATTGAATTGGCAACCTTCAGATTCGAAAAGTCATTGTTAACTAGCACCTGAGTCGATCGTTCTAACTCTTGATGTATGAGGTCCCAACTGCTGCAATGTGTGAATGCCCTTTTTATATAGGCATTAATAGTGGCCTTTCTATACCTAATAGGACACTCACTATTGCCATTGAGATTAAACCCAAGATTTGAGGGTCTTCTATATACCTCCGTACAAAATCTCTGATTGTCTTGTTACACCAAGACGTCCAGGAATGGTAGCTGCCCATTCACGCTACTGTCTATGGTGAGTTTTAGCCCGGACTCACATTCGATCTGGACTCTAAGCAGTTCAATTTCTTCTTGACTCTGAGCCATGACAAAAATATCGTCCACATATCTAGCATAAATAGATGGCTTGTTAGTTCTTGAAAATAAATCCCTCTCGACTCTAGCCATGAAAAAATTTGCAAACAAGACCCCATCATGGGAGAACCCATCGCAACACCGTCTATCTGCTGATACATAGTCCCTTGTGGTGAAATAAAAGGTGACTCCTTCGTGCAAAGTTCAAGCAGTAACTTAAGATCTGTTTTGAGGATGTCGATCTTCGGTTCGCTGTTTATAGGGTATATTTCTTCTAAAATGAACTGTATCGTTTTATCAACCGGAACATTGGTGAACAAGGACTCCACGTCAAGGGAAGCTATGGTGCCAACTGGGCTTGTCCAATTGAACAAGTCTAAGAAATCTGTAGGTGAGGTGAGACTAAAGTCCACCGTTGTATAGACACCGTTCAAATATTTTATTCTATTTTAACTTCAGTGCGTTAACCTTAATATATATATATATTATATATATATATATATATATATTATAATATAGGTTTGTTTATCTAATCGGGATTCGGTCAAATTTCCTCGGTTCAAAAATCAAACTCTCATTGCCGATGGTTTGTATGAAGAGTCGAAATACGTACTCTCAGAGTCGAAAGTTTTGTCCGGTTAAGATTGTTATTCCTTTAAACAATGTAAAATTCATTTTCTTAGTTTAAAAAAATTCTTACTTCTGCCTATGAAAAAGGTTTTAAAATAAAACCGAAACGTCGGCAATGAGAGTTTGATTTTTGAACCTAGAAAATTTGACCGAATCCCGATTAGATAACACACCTATTCTATCAAACGGTCGAATATTATTGAATCTGTTTTATATATATATTATATATATATATATATATATATATATATATATATATATATATATATTAACGTAATTTGATAGAGTAGGAATTCGAGTTGTGAATGACACAGGAATGAAAGGTAATGTTTATTATACAAGCGCGACACACTGACTGGCTGACCCCCTCCTCGAGGCTAGCCTTAATAATCTGTGTCTGTGAGTAAACAAAGACTCTGAACCGCGTATGCCGGCGGTACAGCCACCGCCAACTCCTATATTATACAATAATGTCAATTTTCATTCAACTTTAAATCAAAATGCATAACCTGCCCAGAACTCGTAATCACTTCCCCTCTAACGACGTGATAGACGAAAGGCCTTAGAATATTATCTTCTATCATTTGTGGAGAGTTACTTCAATATATTTTAACACGTGTTATTTTGACAATTTTGATTAAAGTTTTCACATAAGCACGTGAATTAACAATCAGTGATCAAACGAGAATATGAAATGGGAAACAAGACTTAGGATCTTTCAACCGTTTGTTAGTTTTTCGTTGGAAATACTCGTACGATCAAAAATGGACAAATATAGTTCAATATAGAAATAGAAACATAGAGAAATTAAAAGCACACACTTACAGTCTCTCATTTTCGGTTTGAACCGTCTTCAGGAGAGATTAGATAGGGAAACCAAGTGCACTGGTTTCCATCTCTTATCTTTCCTAAAGACGGTTCAAACAAAAAATTAAAGACTGTAAGTGTGTGCTTTTAATTTCTCTATGTTTCTTTTTCTATATAGAAGTAAATAGATATATATAAAATATTGATAAAAGTTTCGACCGTGGAATAGAAACAAAACTAAAGTTTATCGGGACTCGGTCAGATCTTCAGGTTCAGATTAAACTCTCATTGCCACAACGTTTCGGTCTTTATTTCATACCTTTTTCATAGGCAGAAGTATAAATTTGAAACAGAAAAACCAAGTATTACATTACAAATTATTTTACAAAGAAAAAGAGAATGTGGATATATATATATATATATAAATTTTGGTAGCAGCCCGCCCGTCCTTGAAACACATATTATTCAAAATGACACTATCAAATGTTTCAACATGTTTAAAATGATCAACATCCTAAAGATGAATGTTAATCATTCGAAACATGTCGACTATAGGAGATGTACTTTAATATGTAGACGAAATAACAAGAGTGTTATTTAGAAAAACTGAGAAATTTTTTAAGCAGGCATCAGCTAAGTTTGGTGTCATCTTCAATTATATATATATATATATAAACTAGAATTTAAAAAAGAACACATAGAAAGGAAACCACTGAACTCACTACTATATTTCGATGTCCTCGTCTTCAGCATATATATATATATATATATTGTTAAATAACGCCCCATATTTGGCTTGTATCTGTTTCTTACACAATTTCTCCAGTTTCCGGAATTCCTTCCTCGTCTCTTCATTAAAACTATAAAGTCTATCACCGATATTACTAGTCGACATGTTTCGAATGTACCACATTCATCATCAGGACAATAATGAGAGTAATAGTAGGAAAGCTAGTTATATATATACAGATGGATTATTAATGGAATGTTTACAGGGCATCGCCCTGTATCACGGCCTATTATGGGGGATTAAGGTAGGGTGGTTGGGCTCACTTATTACCCGGCTAATCTGGGTGTTTCTGTTTGCAAATAGTTTTAAAATTCCACAAGAATTATTAACTTGGATATTTATCGCTGGTTGCTTTTCTTGAATAATTATTGCTTCTAATAGTTGTAATTTAAAATGATTTCTTTCATAAATAATTTTATTAATATTTCTTTCTCTAGCAATAATTTTCGTGGAATTTACCATCATTTCTCTTGTGAGTTTTGTCTTATGGACTGCTGTTGTATGGCATTTTGGCGCGCCGGTAGAAAGGTGCATAGTAATTCTTCTAGACAATGAAGTCGAAGTCATTCCTATATATGAACTTTTACAAATATATATATATAATCGATAAAAAGAATTCACATAAACACGTGAAACAACAATCAATGATTAAACCACAATAAGAATGGGAAAACAAGACTAAGATCTTTCAACCGTAACAATTTCATCAGTTGGGTTTTTGACTCTGACGAAGATCGCTTGTTACGGTTGAAAGATCTTAGTCTTGTTTTCCCATTCTTATTGTGGTCTAATCATATATATATATATATATATATATATATATTGTAAACAGGAAAACGATCCAAAAGGACAACAAACGTTTCATGATGAATTACAAACACAGAGCTAAGGAATAAACACACTTACTGTCTCTAATTTTTGGTTGAACCATCATCAGGAGAGTTGAGATAGAGACACCAAGCACACTTGTGAAGAAACGTTCTCCAACTTCGTGAGCCTTTGTCCCTATCTCAACTCTCCTGATGACGGTTCAACCGAAAATTAGAGACAGTAAATGTGTTTGTTCCTTAGTTCTGTGTTTGTGATTCACCGTGATACGTTTGTTGTCTTTTTGTATCGTTTTCTGTTTAATATATATATATATATATATATATAACCCAAAATTCGAAAAAACGATCCAGACTGGACGCATGTCAGCTCAAAAACGATGAAAAGCAACTCACAGAGAAAGAGACACACTTACAAACTCAAATTTTCGGATGATAAAAATAACATAAAAACAAATAGTTTCAAAATTGAAATTAATATTTCAATACATTATTGATATCTTGTATTGATAAATAATTTAGGTTTTAAGGAAGGACTACTACAAATGTTTACAAATTAAATTATATAATAAGGTATATATATAAGTAGCTATAAAAGAGAGACTGTCACAGGGCTACTGAGCAGTTCAAGGTCACACGAAGGAAACCCCCCCCCCCCCCCCCGCCCATCAAACCTCAGGGCCGGGAAAAGGTCAATGAAACCTTGAGGATGACTCATCAAGCGTGACTCATTATGACTATCGAAGGTTACCCAACTGAAACCCCCCCCCCCCCAACGCCAAACCCCACACCAAACATTCAGCCCCCCCCCCCCCAATATTGAGTTAGGTATCATTTCACTCAGCGTTGAAAAAAATTTGGCTCGGATGGCACTACGTGCTTTCCGAAATTTCGTTATTTTTTTCGATATCTCTTACCGTTTACGGTTATAAGCCCCTTTTTAGCCCTTTAATGCTATGTTTTTGCTAGTAGTAGTTTATAGTTGTCTTTTATCATTAATTTATTGGTCTGTGCTGTGATTAAGGAGTAATTTGTAATCAGTTTATAGTATTTGTTGTTCATCTGATGAGAATATCAGTTCTTTCCAAGGGCTCGGAAGGGCCTAGAGAGTTTGGGTATGGATTTTGCAGTAACTTGACACCACCTGTAAATTTTATGAGGACGGCTTTATGCTTTTTATGTCAGTTGTCTACGGACTGTCCTACTGTTAACATCACGATCATAACTTCCTCCGATACCTTTAACACCGATTGAGGGCTATATAAGGACTGCTTTGCACTTTTTTACCTCAGTTGACCACGGACTGTGTTACTGTTCACATCACGATCATCAGCACCGCTGATTCATTAATAGCCGTGAGATATATAAAGACTGCTTTGCGCTTCTTACCTCATTGCTTATGAACTGTCATATGATCACATCATAATGTTTAAGTGTAGTGATTGTTCTCTCTTATTCATCTCCGAGATTGCTTGGGACATTCATAGATCCACCGCACATGGACTAATGACGTTTTGAAGAACATCTGTTTTCGATGTGGCCAAAGCTTTTCTCGCCAGTATAAATCGAAAGCGTCATGAAGCTACCTGCGGTGATGGTTTCATTTGCAAAGTATGTGGACAATTATTTTCAAACTCATACAATGGAAAACGTCATGAGGAGGTTTGTAGAAAGGTGACGGCTAAACTCTGCAGAGTTGAACCTACAAAAGACCAACTTCTTGCTTTACCACCTGGAAAGGAAGGCATCACGCCTTATGAAACTGGCTTTGACAACCGAATGAAGTCATACTTATTGAGATCCAATAAATGTTTTGACCTGGACTGCTACATGATGGAAAACAAGGGAAGATAATCGAACTGATTTCATGTGCACTCAATGAACACCGATCAATCAAAGTTAATATAGTGGTTGAATGTACGTTCGTTAACTCCCTCGGCGAATCAAGAAATGATGCATTTAAAACAAAAAACCGCCCTGTAACTTCAGCATCTGACATAGATGAGATAATATCTGAAAAATTCAAGAAAATCAAGAATGAAATGGAAGAAGCACAGCTCAAAGGAAGTGGTTGGAAAACTATTTGCCGTAGACGGGATACGATTAAAAATAAATAAATACAATCCACTGAGAGGCTACAGCTATATACCTCTTCCTAATAAGATTGATGCGAGAAAAGCATGCATAAATGTACAAAATTATGATGAAGAATGTTTCAAGTATGCTGTGCTTGCATCACTCATTGATGCAAAAAATTCATATCTCGTGAGTAAATATAAGTATTTATCTCATACTTATGATTTTTCATCGATATCTTTTCCTACCCCAACTACTGATATTCCAAAGTTTGAGCGGAAGAACAAAATCAGCATTAACCTGTTTGCTCTGGACGAAAAAGACAATGTGTACCCCCTGAAAATAGTGAAAGAAGAACTTGAGGACCATCGAGATTTACTACTGTTAACTAACGACACAGGTCGCAGTCACTATGTGTACATAAAAAATTTTAATAAACTAGTACACCCACAAATAACCAAACACAATGGAAAAATAGAGATCTGTAAGAGGTGTTTCATCCATTTCGATGACCAATATGGAGTAAGTGCTGTGGAAAAGTTGAAAAAACATCATCGTTTATGTGGAGAAGAACAACCAGCTATAATGGAAACTGCCGACCAAGAAGCCGATAACAAAATTCAAAGCATATAACAAATTAATAAAACTCCCGGTAGTTATATACGCTGATTTCGAGGCATCCTCCAACCTATCCAGGGATGTGAACCGGACACTTCACACAGCTTTACGACAGTATACCAGAACCACATACCTATGAGCTTCGGTATTTTTGTCAAGACTGAAATACCAGAACTATCTGGGGAGCCAATCATATATGAAGGCTCAGACGCAGCGGAAAAATTCATGGCTACACTTAAGAAAATAGCCAATAGGTAGAAACAATATATAGAAGGAACACCCCAATGACTGACATCACTGAAAATCAGTTGGAGAAATTTAAACAGACAACGGACTGCAAACTCTGCCGGAAACCATTTACTGAAGAAGATTGGAAAGTAGCTGATCACTGTCATATCACTGGGGAATTTCGACAAGTAATTCACAACAGCTGCAATTTATTGTGTAGAACACCCAATTACATACCAGTTGTCATACATAATTTGAGTGGATATGATTCACATTTCATTATAAAAAAACTTGGATGTGATACTGAAGACGTTGAAATAATACCCAATAACTCAGAGAGATATATATCATTCACAAAGCATGTTGGATCTGTAAAACTGAGGTTTATAGACAGCTTTCGGTTTATGGCCTCCAGTTTGGATAAATTGGTCAGTTACCTTCCCTCCCACCCGGAAACGACAAAACACTTTAAAGAAAGAACCAGTCTGATGACAAGAAAAGGTGTATTTCCTTACGAGTATGTAGACAGTTGGTCTCGATTAAAGGATACTTGCCTACCACCTAAGTCAGCGTTCTATAGCAATCTCAACGAATCTACAATATCTGATGAAGGTTACCAGCATGCTATAAATGTGTGGAAGACATTTGAATTGAAGACTCTATCAGACTACGCTCAGCTATATCTAAAGTCGGATGTTTTGCTTCTCTGTGATGTGTTCGAAGCGTTCAGAGAAAGCATCATGAAGACTCATAGAGTGGATCCCGCTCACTACTTCACCATACCAGGACTGACATGGGACGCTATGCTTTTATTCACTGGAATCGAACTGGAGCTTCTACAAGACTATGACCAAATACTTATGATTGAAAATGGAATAAGGGGGGCATCTGTCAGGTATCACACAGGTATGCAGAGGCTAACAATAAATACATGGACTCTTATGACCCCTCGAAACCAACATCTTATATAACCTATGAAGACTGCAACAACCAGTATGGATGGGCAATGAGCCAACCTCTACCATTTGGAGGATTTAAGTGGATTAATCCTGAAAATATAAACTTGGACCTACTGAAACCTGACGATGAAAATGGATTTGTACTGGAAGTAGACCTAGAGTATCCTGCTTACCTCCATCCTCTGCACAACTCCTTCCCCTTTTTGCCTGAAAATATTACGTCTCAAGGTATGAAGAAATTAATACCACATTTAGGAGGAAGGAAGCAGTATGTACTCCACTACATGAATCTCAAACAAGCTCTGGAACATGGACTCAAGTTAAAGAAGATCCACAGGGTGCTGCAGTTCAAACAGTCGTGCTGGCTTAAACCCTACATCACCCTAAACAATAACCTACGAAAACAGTCTTCTAATGACTTTGAAAGGAACCTATACAAGCTGATGAACAACTCATGTTTTGGGAAGACCCTGGAACGGGTAAAAAACCGTTGTAACATCCGTTTGGTGACAAATCCGATAAAACTTGAGAAGCTGGTAGCCAAGTCGACCTTCCTGGACCGGACGATATACGGTGAGAACCTAGTGGCAGTACATATGGCTAAAACTAAGGTTGTGTTAAACAAACCTATATTCATCGGGCTCTGCGTACTGGAACTGAGCAAGCAACTCATGTACAAGTTCCACTATGATGTGCTGATACCTTACTACGGACCTGAACGACTCTCTCTACTCTATACGGACACAGACAGCTTTATCTACCACATCAAGACGGAGGATATGTATAAGGACAGACTGGACCGCTTGGACTACTTGGACACCTCAAACCTGATCCCATCGCTTATCATCCCCTCTGTAAACAAGGGAGTGCTGGGACTATTCAAGGATGAAGTGGAAGGAAAACCCATTAAACGATTCATAGGACTAAGAGCAAAAATGTATGCAATAGACGTAGAGGGGGAAGAAGAAATTAAAAAAGTCAAAGGGATAGGGAAAAGTGCAGTAAAGAAGCATATCACATTCCAATCATTCATAGAAGTGTTGGAGAGCAATTCTCCAATTTTCACTTCGATGAATAGTATAAGATCGTTTGATCATGAAGTTAAAACAGTAAAGTCAAACAAGGTTTCACTGTCCCCACTTGATGACAAGAGAGTCATTATGGAGGATGGTATTCAACAAGAGCGTACGGGTACATTCAATAAGAGATAGCTGTAAGGAAGCCTCTGCCCTGTCCTAACAGCCTGCAACTTCAATTTCTTATAACCCTGTAATATAAAATCCAAGACACTCGTTGATAAACTTGAAATCCATGGGGAAAGAGTTACCTGTTAATAATAGCTTTTTACTGTTCTTTTCTTTTTGAATAGGTTATAATGTTATTTAGTGTATATTTATAGTTAAATGTTTCATAGTTAATATAAACAGTTGTAAAAATATATTGACAACAAAGCTGTATTAAATTATGTTTATTTATTTCAAGTATAATAGAGTAAATATGTATGTGCTAAGTTATCTATAATTTTGTAGTGATCAATAAAAAAATATTTGTAAAATATTGAAAAAAAATATATATAATAAATCTGTATGAAATTGTCTGGATGTTTTTATTTCAATTACCCAAAAATTTTTTAATTATTATGATTTATGGTTGGACCATGAGGGCTTTGGAATTGAACTGAATATGAGGGGCAAAGTCTCACAATCGTATGTGTCCGTCTCGTTATATCAGTTTAAAAGAGAAAAGAATGGAAAAACGGGAGAGGGAAGTCTTACAGGAAATAAATCGGTAATACCGTAACCCTAAGTAAGAAAAAGGGGTGAATACAGATTCGATACAACCACTCACATACCGATCTTAAAACCTGTTAAGTAAAAGATTCGGAGATATGCCACAACAGTCGTTCAATACAACAGACATATGAGAAAGTAAATCGGATCTAATATAGGGCTAGAGTTCGGAGACAGGCATGATCATGATAATCGTTTCCATGGAACAGCTATCACAAGATGGAACGCGCGCACACACACACATACACGCACACACACAAACTATTTACATATCTACATATTCAGATAGCATGCAAACACCCAGACACACAAACACACACACAGACACAGACACACACACACTCACTCACACACACATACACACACGCAAACCACAACAAAACACATACAACACAAACACACACACAACACAACACAAAACACACATATACATATACATAATCAGACAGTATGTAAAAAAACACACAAAGACAGACACCAAACAAATAAACTATTTAAATATGGACATAATCTGACAAAATGCAAACACATAGACAACACACACAATCTTAACACCACACACCCAAAAACAAAAAACTACACAAAAAAAAAAAACAAAAACACATAAATTATATACATTTATCTAAATAATCAGACAGTATTATAAAAACACACACAGACAGACACACACACACACACATAAACTATTTACATATGGGCATAATCTGACAAAATGCACAGACATAGACACACACTCAGTCATACACACCACACATACGCAATCACACTCAATCACACACAAAACTACAAAAAAACACAGAAAACTACAAAACACATACAAAAAAACATATTAAACTACACAAAACTACACAAAAACACACAAAACTAAACAAAAAGACACCAAACTACACATAAACACACAAAACACACAACACTACACAAAAACACACAAAACTACACAAAAAAAACACACAAAACTACACATAAACACACAAAACTACACAAAACACACAAAACTAAACAAAAAAAAATACACAAAACTACAAAAAAAAATCACACAAAAACTACACCAAACTACACAAAAACACACAAAACACAAACACACAAATTATATGCATATCCACATAATCAGACAGTATGTACAAACAAACCACACACACCACACACAAACAAACAAAAAACAAACCACACACATAAAATAAACATATGGACATAACTGACAAAAGCACACACATAGACACACACGCACTCATAACACACACACACACACACACACATGCAAACACACAAAACTACACAAAAAACATACAAAAAACACACAAAACTACACAAAAAAATACACCATAACTACACAAAAACACACAAAACACAAACACATAAAATATATACATATCTAAATAATCAGACAGTATATATAAAAACACACACACTGACATAGACACACAGAACAGACACACAGACAGACACACACACACACACACACACATAAACTATTTACATATGGACATAATCTGACAAAATGCACCGACATAGACATACACTCAGTCATACACACCAGACATACGCAATCACAAAACTACAAAAAAAAAACACAGAAAACTACAAAAAAAACATATTAAACTACACAAAATTACACAAAAACACACAAAACTACACAAAAACACACCAAACTACACATAAACACACAAAACTACACAAAACACACAAAACTACGCAAAAACACACAAAACTACACAAAAAAAAACAAACAAAACTACACATAAATACAAAAAACTACACAAAACACACAAAAATACACAAAACTACAAAAAAACACACAAAAACTACACAAAACTACAGAAAAACACACAAAACACAAACACACATATTACATACATATCTACATAATCAGACAGTATGTACACAAACACACACACATAAACTATTTACATATGGACATAAACTAACAAAAATGCACACACATAGACTCACACACGCATATACACTAAAACACGCACAAACACACAAAAACACACAAAACTACACTAAAACACAAAAAAACATATAAAACAAACCACACAAACACACAAATTATATACATACCTAAATCAGAGAGTATGTACACAAAACACCG
This sequence comes from Hermatobates lingyangjiaoensis, assembly GCA_026182355.1. NCBI lineage: Eukaryota > Metazoa > Arthropoda > Insecta > Hemiptera > Hermatobatidae > Hermatobates > Hermatobates lingyangjiaoensis. Next base: position 5,656 of record JAPFBL010001323.1, on the reverse strand, counting down.
ACATACAGACACATACATAAAATATTTACGTATGGACATAATCTGACAAAATGTACAAAATTAGACACGCACACACACGCAAACACACACAACACATAATAATTATAGAAGCGCACACACACATTAAATAATATCCTGTCAAGAAATATTCGCAGTACTGAGATCTTTTGGTGCATCTGTACTGATGCTGCTATATGTTGAAAGAATATAACATTTATTATTCTCGCTGTACTGATAAACATGGAGCAAGATGCACCAAAAGATCTCAGTACTGCGAATATTTCTTGACAGGATATTATTTAATGTGTGTGTGTGTCTGTGTGTGCGCTTCTATAATTATTATGTGTTGTGTGTGTTTGCGTGTGTGTGCGTGTCTAATTTTGTACATTTTGTCAGATTATGTCCATACGTAAATATTTTATGTATGTGTCTGTATGTCGGTGTTTGTGTACATACTCTCTGATCATGTAGGTATGTATATAATTTGTGTGTTTGTGTGGTTGTGTTTAGTGTGTTTTTTTGTGTTTTAGTGTAGTTTTGTGTGTTTTTGTGTGTTTGTGCGTGTTTTAGTGTATATGCGTGTGTGAGTCTATGTGTGTGCATTTTTGTTAGTTTATGTCCATATGTAAATAGTTTATGGTGTGTGTGTTTGTGTACATACTGTCTGATTATGTAGTTTTGTATGTTTTATGTGTGTTTGTGTTTTGTGTGGTTTTTCTGTAGTTTTGTGTAGTTTTTTGTGTGTTTTTTTGTTTAGTTTTGTGTATTTTTGTGTGTTTTTTGTGTGTTTTTTGTTTTTATTTGTGTATTTTTTTGTTTTGTTTTTTTTTTTTGTGTAGGGTTTTTGTGTGTTTTTGGTTTTTAGTTTTGTGGGTGTTTTGTGTTTGGTTTTGTGTGTTTATGTGTAGTTTTTGGTGTGTTTTTGTTGTAGTTTTTTGTGTGTTTTTGTGTAATTTTGTGTAGTTTAATATGTTTTTTTTTTGTAGTTTTCTTTTTTTTTTTTTGTAGTTTTGTTGTTTTGCGTATGTCTGGTGTGTTATGACTGAGTGTATGTCTATGTCGGTGCATTTTGTCAGATTATGTCCATATGTAAATAGTTTTGTGTGTGTGTGTGTGTGTGTCTGTCTTGTGTTGTTCTGTTCTGTGTGTCTATGTCAGTGTGTGTGTTTTTATATATACTGTCTGATTATTTAGATATGTATATATTTTATGTGTTTGTGTTTTGTGTGTTTTTGTGTAGTTATGGTGTATTTTTTTGTGTAGTTTTGTGTGTTTTTGTGTAGTTTTATGTGTTTTTTGTATGTTTTTTGTGTAGTTTTGTGTGTTTGCGTGTGTGTGTGTGTGTATGAGTGCGTGTGTGTCTATGTGTGTGCATTTTGTCAGATTATGTCCATATGTAATTATTTTATGTGTGTGTGTTTGTGTGTGTGTGAGTGTGTGTGTTTGTGTACATACTGTCTGATTATGTGGATATGCATATAATTTGTGTGTTTGTGTTTTGTGTGTTTTTGTGTAGTTTGGTGTAGTTTTTGTGTGATTTTTTTTTGTAGTTTTGTGTATTTTTTTTTGTTTAGTTTTGTGTAGTTTTGTTGTTTTGTGTAGTTTTGTGTTTTTTTTTTGTAGTTTTGTGTGTTTGTGTTTTTTGGTGTGTTTGTGTTGTTGTGTGTTTTGTGTGTTTATGTGTAGTTTGGTGTTTTTTTGTTTAGTTTTGTGTGTTTTTGTGTAGTTTTGTGTAGTTTAATATGTTTTTTTGTATGTGTTTTGTAGTTTTCTGTGTTTTTTTGTAGTTTTGTGTGTGATTGAGTGTGATTGCGTATGTGTGGTGTGTATGACTGAGTGTGTGTCTATGTCTGTGCATTTTGTCAGATTATGCCCATATGTAAATAGTTTATGTGTGTGTGTGTTTGTCTGTCTGTGTGTGTTTTTATATATACTGTCTGATTATTTAGATATGTATATAATTTATGTGTTTGTGTTTTGTGTGTTTTTGTGTAGTTATGGTGTGTTTTTTGTGTGTGTTTTGTGTAGTTTTGTGTGTTTTTTGTATGTTTTTTTTGTGTAGTTTTCTGTGTTTGAGTGTGTGTGTGTGTCTATGTGTGTGCATTTTGTCAGATTATGTCCATATTTAAATAGTTTATTTGTTTGTGTGTCTGTCTGTGTGTGTTTTTTTACATACTGTCTGATTATGTATATGTATATGTGTGTGTGTATGTGTGTATGTGTTTGTGTGTGTTTGCGTGTGTGTATGTGTGTGTGAGTGAGTGTGTGTGTGTCTGTGTCTGTGTGTGTGTTTGTGTGTCTGGGTGTTTGCATGCTATCTGAATATGTAGATATGTAAATAGTTTGTGTGTGTGCGTGTATGTGTGTGTGTGCGCGCGTTCCATCTTGTGATAGCTGTTCCATGGAAACGATTATCAGTGATCATGCCTGTCTCCGAACTCTAGCCCTATATTAGATCCGATTTACTTTCTCATATGTCTGTTGTATTGAACGACTGTTGTGGCATATCTCCGAATCTTTTACTTAACAGGTTTTAAGATCGGTATGTGAGTGGTTGTATCGAATCTGTATTCACCCCTTTTTCTTACTTAGGGTTACGGTATTACCGATTTATTTCCTGTAAGACTTCCCTCTCCCGTTTTTTCCATTCTTTTCTTTTTAAACTGATATAACGAGACGGACACATACGATTGTGAGACTTTGCCCCTCAATATTCAGTTCAATTCCCAAAGCCCTCATGGTCCAACCATAAATCATAATAATTAAAAAATTTTTGGGTAATTGAAATAAAAACATCCAGACAATTTCATACAGATTTATTATATATATTTTTTTTCAATATTTTACAAATATTTTTTTATTGATCACTACAAAATTATAGATAATTAGCACATACATATTTACTCTATTATACTTGAAATAAATAAACATAATTTAATACAGCTTTGTTGTCAATATATTTTTACAACTGTTTATATTAAACTATGAAACATTTAACTAAAATATACACTAAATAACATTATAACCTATTCAAAAAGAAAAGAACAGTAAAAAGCTATTTTAACAGGTAACTCTTTCCCCAGGATTTCAAGTTTATCAACGAGTGTCTTGGATTTTATATTACAGGGTTATAAGAAATTGAAGTTGCAGGCTGTTAGGACAGGGCAGAGGCTTCCTTACAGCTATCTCTTATTGAATGTACCCGTACGCTCTTGTTGATATACATCCTCCATAATGACCTCTCTTGTCATCAAGTGGGGACAGTGAAAACCTTGTTTGACTTTACTGTTTTAACTTCATGATCAAACGATTTATACTATTCATCGAAGTGAAAATTGGGAATTGCTCTAGTAGTTAGGTTTTATAATTTATAGAATCTAGGTCATAGATTATTATAAATATGGAATCTATGTCACCAACCAGCTGTGTTATGACTGGTTGAGTGTCATATGTCTTTGTTACGTCTTGGAGGTTGGTTTTGGTGTCCATTGCGGTAGCACGTAGACGTTAGAAGCTATGTCAGTCCCTTTTTAAATATAAGGAGCAGTTAATGTAATAATTAATAGAATCTAGGTCATATATTATTATAAATACTGGAATCTATGTCACCAACCAGCTGTGTTATGACTGGTTGTGTGTCATATGTCTTTGTTACGTCTTGGAGGTTGGTTTTGTTGTCCATTGCGGTAGCACGTAGACGTTAGAAGCTATGTCAGTCACTCATTAAATATAAGGAGCAGTTAATGTAAACACGCTGTTAAATAATAGTTTAACAATAAAAGTTAATCGAAAGTAAGTTCGACCAGAGCTGTGTTGTGGAAAGAATATTTGCAGGCGAACCCCCTCGAGACATGCATGCTGGCTGGAGGAGGTGAATATCCGAGAGGTCATGTCAGACCATTAACCCGATAAAATTCCAGTCACACAAGCAGATGCCTCCCCAATGCCCCGGCGAAGGTGACGCCATCTTAGCCTTCTGCTGCCTGTTCAGACTGGCATGTTTGCTTAGGCTAACATAGTACTTAACCTAAAGCACAAGTTCAGACATGCAGAGTGTTAATAGTTTAAAAGAAGAAGTAGTTTCTGACAGTCAGAACCAATAGTCATTGATTGTCTGTTCATTTCATGGAGTCTCAAAACAAGGACTCCACTAATTCTTAAAACGAATGTTTTTTCCTTCTGTAATTGGCTTTAGTGCGAAGAAAATCCTGCAAGGGAAGTCAGGCTTGCTACAAGGTTGGTATTATGTCAAAGTCTCAAAAAAGACGTGAAATCAAAAGTCAGGGTTAATATATGGATGTTTGAAGGACACCAAAATCAATTATAAAATGTTCTTGAAGATTTCGTTTTTTCAACAACATTTATCACAAGGTAATCTCAAACAAGGTATTAAGAATTAATGGGTTGTTTTCGTCAGTGCAGGAATAAAAATGCGTACGAATGAACAAGCTCACCTTCAGAAGCAATTAGAAAAGTTGTTTTTGCTAAAGATCTGGTTTGAATATCACGAGGAAACAAGATTCAAATTATTAAATTAAAGAGCAAGGTTATAGTAAATAGCAAGGTTAAAGTAAATTAAAGAGATTAAAGTAAAGAAGAGATTCTGTTGATCAAGATCGTGAAACTAGTGGTGCGTGTTGCGTCATCTTAAAACAACATCCAACCAAGCGAGACTCCCTCCCTCCATCCCTCCCACCCTCCATTTGGTTGTTTATTTTTATCAACATATTTCCACTGGCAAACTGCGACAAAGCACAGTCCTCCAGCAGACCTGACAACCTCTACTACTACTAGAGCTTCTCTGTAGCCCAACCAGTCAACCAATACTTGAGTAAGTATAGTTTCTTTTTACATATTCCCAATTAAATAATTGTGTTTTCTGTTGATGAAGAACTCGTTCATTATTTTAGAATCATGGACGCTCTATTGAATAGGATAGATGGTACAGTTCAATTAAAGGAACAGATCTGGAAAAGGGAAAAAATTTATATAATATAGTAAAGTTGAAAAAAATCACGACAAGATTTGGACCGAGCGTATTAGCCACTTTGTTCCCTTATAAATCAAACCTTTACTGTTCTTTTTCTTCCGCAAAGATATTTGGAGTGTTAAAGACGATTTATTGCAAGTTATAAAGAAAATCAATTAGGGAAACATTTAACGGGGTTGTAGATAGGAGACACTCGTATAATTTTATTGAACGATAACGTAATAATGTATCCTGGACTGAAGAGGAAGGCTAAAACATACTGACTTACAGACTTTACCTTTTAAAAAACGTTTCACTAGTTTTTCTTCTGTTCAATTATAGAGACTGCGTACAAAAGTAGATTGATGACTTACCAAATCTAATATTAATTTTGTTCGTCTGTATGTTTGTATGTCCGTTTGTCCTCTATGCATTCCTCACAGACTGACGAATCTTTCTGAAATTTTAATGTGGCCACATTGGTAATAAGGAAGGTTTTAGGCCACTTTGCAAAGCACCAATAATTTTGTTCGTCTGTATGTTTGTATGTCCGTTTGTCCTCTATGCATTCCTCACAGACTTGACGAATCTTTCTGAAATTTTAATGTGGCCACATGTGGTAATAATGAAGGTTTTAGGCCACTTTGCAAAGCACCATCCCCCCACTGGGAGCCCACATCAACCATA
>JAPFBL010001322.1:0-19623 GCA_026182355.1 Hermatobates lingyangjiaoensis | reverse complement strand
GTGATTCAAATTCAACTGTTCCCGATCATTCTGACTGTCAAGCGTCGATCTGAACGCACAAGTTGTACTCTGTTGACTTTTCATCGGTGTTTGCACTTGAAGGCCTTCCGCTTGTTTTCATCTTCAATCGACTCTCTTCCTTCTGAAAATTCCTTAAACCACCGAAAAACCTGTGCCCTTGATAAAACCGTTCTCCATAGGCCTCCTGAAGTTTTTCAAAAGTCCAAGTTGTCCAAGTTGAAGCAAAATTTGATTGCACACCGTGCTCAACTTTGAGGTCACTCATTTTTAAAACGCTCAAGAAAAAACCATTTCACGAAAACCAACGCTACGGACCAACAATGACTGTGGCAAGTTCAGATTCATACTGGAGGCGCATCACATGCACCTGACGCTACTCAAGGCCACGCGTTCCAGCGTTGCCAGATCGAAAGCGACGTTGCCAGTCTCACTACTTTATTTACACACCTCGTACATTAACTTAATATACAACAGGATACAACACATACTAAGATTTTTGTGTTAAATAATGGTTCTTCATCAAGAGATATACAAAAAAGAGAAGAAGGAAGAGACAGATAGTGAGACTGGCATATTAACTGTCCATTTGGAGTCCGAGAACAAAATAGTTCAATTATATATAATTATAAGTATATAATAATATTCATCATATATATATACATACTCTTATATAAAAAGATTTCACATAAACACGTGAAATAACAATCAATGATCAAACCACAATAAGAAAATGGGAAAGCAAGACTAAGATCTCTGACGAAGACCGCTTCTTACGGTTGAAAGATCTTAGTCTTGCTTTCCCATTTTCTTATTGTGGTTTGATCTTTGATATACATATATATATGAGTTCAAAATCAAAGAAGGGTACACAAAGACTAACAAACACACTCACAAATTCAAATTTCCGGTAAATCCCTCTTCATCTTTCTTAAATTTTGAACTCCTCTTGTGTTCAGTTTAGATCGTCTTTTCGTTTTTAAAATGAACTTATACACAGACACACACCCACACACACACATATATATATATATATATATATTTGACTGGCGTCACTCCGTCAATTCACATCTTCTCCTGAGGGACCGCCTTCGGTCGAAATATTGAAAAGTGAGTGTTTGTTATGTTTCGTCTATGGTCATGTTTTTTTAATTTATAATTAATATATATATTTATTTATTATATATATTTATATTATATATATACCTGATGACGAATCCATCGAAATACAGCAGTGAGTTTCTATTTCTTTTCTGTGCGTTCTTTTTTTGGATATAGTTATTTATTTCGTAGAACCGTTTTATTTAATTGTTGTGTTTCATATATTTATATATACTAAATTAATGAAATGGTTCACGCGGACCATAAAACTCTAAATTAAACAAAATACCCATTGTTTGCTGTAACTTAAAGTTATATATATATATATATAATTAAAGTTACAACTAAAGAACACAAGAAAGAGGATTAACACTCACGAATTTCAATCATTTCGGCGTCTTACCGTCTTCAGGAAAGAAGAAGAAAATAAAAACGAGAAGAATGAAGGAACGGAGACGTAAATGCGACCACTGACCGTGTCCACTGACAAAACACGTTGTAGACGTACTAACTGCAAGTAACACAACCGTTGGGTTTCTAAAAATATAAAAAATATTTCAAACATTTAATAAATATTATATGGCTGTATTTTGACGTGGGAAACATTTTTCTGAATTAACTATTCAATTTTTTTCTATGAAAAATTTATTCAATTTGATATTCACTTATAGATATGTATTGATATATTAAATTCAGAAATACATTTGATATAATTTACTAATGCTCTAGAATAATGTTATAATAAAATTAATATTTGAATAATGTGACTGTATGACTTAATCATAGCTTTTTGTGTTTCAGGTATGCAGAGTTTCTTTATACAACTTATAAGATTTTCAGTAATTGATAAGGTAAGTTGTCTTATTAAAATAACTAATTATGTTAATAATATTTTACTTTTCTCTGGCCCAAGTTGAGTTTTAAAAATTGTATTGGCATAGATCATGGAAAACATCTAGAAATATTCATTGATCTAAAAACCTGATGTTTCTTCCTATAAATTCTCAAATATATATATTTTGCATTTATAAATTATAATTAATGCATAATAATGCCCTCCTGTCAGGAAGGTATTATCTGGGCTAGTTTAAAAAGTGAAAACGATTACATCGTTCATTTATTTTTATTTAACCACGTATAAAATACAAAATATTATGATAATTTTAAAATAAATGATTCAGTCCTGGAACAGCTGAGCATTTAAATGACAAATAAGAACGCCTGCTTAAGCCCTTAAAGTGGCATTCTACTAACATCAGTAGAAAGAAATGGCAAAATATGAATTTCAAGTACAATCTTGAAGAGAGAAAGGAAAACAGCGTTGGAAATAGTAGGATTTGCAAAACAAAGGTGAATGCCTTGAACGAATGAGATGGGAGTATCACATGGAGCTAAGTAGTTCCTAAGGCAAATTAAAAAGAATTCGCTACTGTTACAGTTAAAACGATAAACACAGAAACTAGATATGGAAGTTCTGAGGAAGTTAAAACTAGGGTAAGACGAAAGTTAATAATAGGACAGGATATACATTCGTGATGTGGAAATTGCTTTTCAAGATGAAAGAATATTACCTTATTACTTACATCTACCTTAACAAATACATTTAATACTGTTTAGAATGGTAAACTACAAAAGGTAGTTTAGCATAAGTACATAAAAGTGTATGTATCATAACGGAAAAATGATATTTTCGTAATATATGATTGTATAACTAATAATAAAACCATGACAGTGCTAGCTGAACTATAGTACATATCGTTCATCATACCCATGAGGGACAAGAAAGACAGACACATGACAGTATACATACGTCATGTTCCGTTAACGACCATTAAACTTCGCTCTTCAAGTCTCCTAATTTTGTTTTTTATTCATCAGATTATAATATCTAAGTGAACCCTCAAATGAAAATAATATTATTTTCTAAAATAAAAATGTTTTATATATTATAGTAAATAACTTTATATGGGTCACTTATACCGGCAACTGTTTCAACTAACGTAAACCATAGGTCTATAATCATAAGTTCAAGCATTCCATTAACAATGCTCACCATTTCTTGTTAATAAACTTAATTTGAACCTAGACTTGAAATATAGAAATATTTTAGTCAAAAACTTTTGAGAGGGAGGTAGGGTGTTGACCTTGCAGGGTGAGACATATCACATACTGAAGACGACGATTGTCGAAATTTGAAATGAGTTATAACTGTGGGTCTCTTCATCTTCATTTCGTTATAATCTTTATCTAAAGTTCAGTGGATCCCTGTGTTTGATTTTACAAACACACAAACACGCACACACAGACACAAATATATATATATATATATTTACACTTTTTTGATGAAAATACGATCCGAAATGGACAAATACAGTTCAATGTACATAAAGAAACGTAGAAAAATTAAAAACACACACTTACAGTCTCTAATTTTCGGTTGAACCGTCTTCAGGAGAGATAAGAAAGGGAAACCAAGCGCACTGGTACAGATACGGTTGGAGACCCTGCAAGAACCTTTAGAGGAGAATACATTGTTTACCCAGTGTATAGTTCAGAAACGGACCGAGTGATCTTGAATTGTTCCTATACCTTAAGAACATTCATAGTGACAAACACTACATAAGAGATGACAATTTGGAAAGTTTACGTTTATCATGGTGCTATTTACAGCAAATTATTATTATTATTATTATTATTATTATTATTTCTCCGGATCATAGGTGGTAGACTTCTATGACTTCACCATACAAAACCAAGTAGTACATTCGATTAAACTTCAAAAAAAAAAAAAAAAAATAGAAACTACAAAGATTAATAAACAAAGCTGTGAACGAATTAACCGAAAGAGTTTTTAAAGATTTTGTATTGGTTTTTATTAGGAATTGAACCGTACATTCCAAATAACCCTTGTAAGACAACAGTTACGATACATATAAAATGTATTTATTATTAAAAAAAAAATAAAGAAATAGTTTGTTAATTTTTTTTATTGAATTAGTTTGATTTGTTGTATAAATGGATAATGAAACAGGCTTCTCTGAGGCAACAATTCTGAGTAATCAATGAATTAGTGGTAGAGCCTGAGCCAGTCGTTTTATGCAAAGCCAGATTGAATAGGCCTAAAACACCTTTTGGTTGACGCTCTCTTACTTACTCTTTGTACTATCTCTTTAAATTAAATGTTGTATTTTAGTTCGGTTCAACTGTCCTTTACATTGTGCTGGTTGATTAATAGTTAAACTGAATCAGAACTAATCAGATTAAGACATATATAAATCTGGAAATGAAGAACAAAATCGATTATATGTTATTCCTCTTTTCTAAATAAAAACATAACAATATTAAATTTTTAAAATATTAAAAAAATTTAAAAAATAAATCTTATCCAATATAACATGTTTTATTAACAAGGTGGCTTAAAAATGTTTGAGGGGCTGAGTGAATTGCGGTTTACTCCACAAGCACGTATCATTTTGAGAAAAATTTAAAAAATAGAATATTAAAAACAAAATTTTAAATTTGAAAAATTTTAGACAATATAATTTGGGACGTTTATCTTTAAGTGCAGGCCTAGGTAGTTTAGCAAAAAAAGTAGTTCTATAACTTTCTACCTATTATAACTATATAACTATAGAAACTATCGTAATTCTATAACTTTGGCCCCATGACGTCAGTTTATATATATATAAACAGAGAGACGATCCAAACAGGACAAAACGAGGGTTGAAAATCAAAGAGGAGTAACATACATAGTAACAGTGTATTCTTATTTTACGAATTACTCTTCTTCAATTTTGAACTCGTATTTTGTCCAATTCGGATCATAATCCGGTTTCATGGTCATATATATATAACATACACTTTTTCTTTTTCTCGGAGTTTGGTCAGGGTAAATATATGGAATCACCTTTTTGCCAACGTTTCGTCTTTATTTCAAGACATCCTCAGGGCTATAAACTACCAAAAAAACAATAAACAATGGACATTTGTCATTTCTACTTTAAAAACATCATAAACAAATTGAAAAAAGAACTTACTGAAGACTGGGTTCTGTTACATTACAACAACCGTTAACTGTCATTAAATGTCGCTTGGAACAGCACATATAATGACAGTTAACGGTTGTTGTAATGTAACAGAACCCAGCCTTCAGTAAGTTCTTTATTCAATTTGTTTATGATGTTTTTAAAGTAGAAATGACAAATGTCCATTGTTTATTGTTTTTTTGTTAGTTTATAGCCCTGAGGATGTCTTGAAATAATGACGAAACGTTGGCAAAAAGGTGATTCCATATATTTACCCTGACCAAACTCCGAGAAAAAGAAAAAGTGTATGTTAATATTTTGTGGTCAAGAAAACAGTACCGTATATATTTGAGTCACAATATATATTATCACAATATATATATATATATATATAAAATAAATTCAAAACGAAGGAAACACACAGAAAGACACAGACATAACTCACATCGATATTTCTATGTGAGTTCTGTCTCTGTCTTTCTGTGTGTTTCCTTCGTTTTGAATTTATTTTATTTTTAAAAAAGTCCGCTGGACCGTTTCTTTTAATTGGTATATATATATATATATATATATATATATATTCTAACATATTTTGGTTTGGTTATATATCTGTCTCTGTGCATAAACAAAGACTTTTAGCCGCGACGCCGGCGGTACAGCCACCGCCAACTTTGTTAACTTATATATATATATATATAGGTTTGTTATCTAACCGGGATTCGGTCAAATTTTCTAGGTTCAAAAGTCAAATTCTCAGTGTCGACGTTTCGGTTATATTTTGAAACCTTTTTCATATTCAGAAGTAAGAACTTTTTGACTAAGAAAATGAAATTTACATTATTTAAAAGAACAACAATCTTAACCGGACAAAACATTCGACTGAACATAAAATTTACAATTTTACTATATTTTAAAATAAAACGGAGACGTCGGCAATGAGAGTTTGATTCTTGAACCTAGAAAATTTGACTGAATCACGATTAAGATAACACACTTATTCTATCAGACGGTAGATATATTATTGAATCTGTTATATATATATATATATATATATTATATATATATATATATATATAGTGCATAAATGTATATATAGCAATATACACTTGCTGTTGCTTCTCCAGCGTGCTTGGTTTTCCTGTCTCTATTCTCCTCCTTTAGAAGTTTTCTAAAAAATTGGGTTACTAAGTGTATTTCTTCACTCTGTTTGTTACATTTTTCGTATGAGTACTTGTGTCTGTCCAGTTTGGAAATCTCAAATTTGTATCGTTTAAATATTTAAACAATAAATTTTAAAAAAAATTGTTAATACCTTTGCGCATTTATATTAGAAAAATTTTTCTTTGGGCTTCTAATTTCTTAAAATTTCAAAAGAACTATAAAACTGTAAACATTTTTGTTCTTTGTTATCATTGGCAACTGAAAGTGATGCTGTAATTCTGCCAGGTTGCCAGACTACAATCTTTATGATGTTATAATGCTTCTTCCGTTTTAATTTTTTTGTCCTTTTCATTTCATGGTTATATAAAAAATAGTAAAAAATAAAGAGTAATAGTTGAAAATTATTGATATCTAGATTATTGCCTAGATTTAATGAGAAACCTTTATCTAATTATATGAAACACATTGATTTAATATTTCGCAGCTTTATTCGTAAATTTTATGTATCACATTAAGTTTATCATAGCTATTATAAATCACAAAAATAACAAAAGTCGAATATCAGTATTTTTAACAAAATCAAAAAGTAAACATTAATTCTTGTTAACTCATGCTAAACAAGGAAGAAAACATGTTATATAACAAAAATTATATAACTTATACAATGTAGTTACCGTACTTAATAAAATATTAAATTTATAAATAAAATATTGTTTAAAGATACAATTAACATTGTATTTTACTTTTTTCTTTGTGAAATCAGTTCACGTATCATATAGCTTGTGCATCATGGTTACAGAAAATTCCATAGAAACAATGTTCGACTTGTAACCTGTAATTAAATTCAAGCAGTGAGTTTATATCAGCTGAACTCTAGCGGATATATTGGAAACTGGTTTCCCTGGAGAGTCTGATTGAATGGTGCTGCCCCCAGAGACTAGGCGGCTCGTCCAATAAGCTCTACATTTTTCGTATAAAATGTGTAACCAATCTAGAATATTTTTATTTATATTTATATGTATTTTAGTAAACACATTAGCCTGGTATCTCCAATATCTCATCAATATTTACAGATATAAATGTATATTATCTACAATTATATTAACAATGTTAATGATTTCTACAAATATATATATATATATATTATCTTATCAGTTATCTTATTAGTCTAGTCGAAGGTTTTGTCCGGCTAACATTGTTGTTCCTTTAAATAATGTAAATTTCATTTTCTTAGTTAAAAAATTCTTACTTCTGCCTATGAAAAAGGTTTTAAATAAAACCGAAACGTTGGCAACGAGAGTTTGATTTTTTATCCTGGAAAATTGACCGAACCCCGATTAGAGAACACACCTATTCTATCAAACGGTCGATATATTATTGAATCTGTTATAAATATATATATTTATATATTATATATATATTATATATTTATATATTTAAATATAAAATTAAAAACACGTGAAACAACAATCAATGATCAAACCACAATAAGAAATGGGAAAACAAGACTAAGATCTTTCAACTGTAACAAGAGGTCTTCGTTGGGTTTTTCATTCAGACGAAAACTGCTTGTTACGGTTGAAAGATCTTAGTCTTGTTTTCCCATTTCATATTGTGGTTTGATCATATATTTATATATATATATATATATATATACAATTAAAAGAAACGGTCCAGCGGACTTTTTTTAAAATAAAATTCTATTTTTATATATATATATATATATATATATATATAAAACTATACTATATATAGTATACCAATATATCCAGTTGGTTTTTTTGACTCTGACGAAACCGCTTGTTACGGTTGAAAGATCTTAGTCTTTGTTTTCCCATTTCTTATTGTGGTTTGATCCTTTTTTATTATATATATATTTATATTATAATATATATATATATATATATATATATACTGGCATACATTGGAAGGAGACCTTCTTTTAAACATGCATCATTAAATGAGTTGCCTACCTTAAGTCCTGTATGTTTCCTACATGCCCTCTTGAGTTCTCAGATACAATTCTTCCATCTTTCAGGTAATATAAATGAACTCACCAAATGGTGTATTTTTATTTTCCATATTTACACTGGGGCCGGCGTTTTCGTCTACACTAACAATTATCAAGGAGTTTCTTTTTACAAACTTAATACAATACTTCTTTACAATACCAATCACTTAATTCACTTAATTTAAAGACAGCTAATAATTAAATATACATTTGAATATACGATCTACCTTAATAAAACTTAACATAACCTTGTGTTAACAGGTTTGTGACTAATACCCTACATTAATTATTTACACATCATTAATTAAATCATTATCTAGTTATTGTGTCCTTTTCATGTATGTAACTTATATACGTAACTAAGTAATACTTAAGCAAGTTACATACATGAAAAAGACACGCAAAAAGTAGATAGTGATTTAATTAATTTTTTAAGTCAAGTTTTTGACTCTGATGAATGCCGGTTGTTACGGTTGAAAGATCTTAGGCTTGTTTTCCCATTTCATATTGCGGTTTGAACATTGATCGTTATTTCACGTGTTTATGTGAAATTTATATATATATATATATGATGTAATTTTTTTGAGGTTTGAGGTCCAATGATTTAAACTAGTCCTTTTGCCGACGTTTCGACATATATTTATGTCATCCTCAGGGCTACAACATGATTGTTTTACAATTAGCACTACTATTACTACTATTTGGTACTAATTGTAAAACAATCATGTTGTAACCCTGAAGATGACATAAATATATGTCGAAATGTTGGCAAAAGGACTAGTTTAAATCATTGGACCTCAAATCTCAAAAAAATTACATTAAATAAATATTGGGTCAAGAAAAAAATCATTATATATATATATATATTCACTGATAAAACGAAATACGATCCATACTGGACACAATACGAGTTCGAGATTAATAAAGAGCAACAAACAAAGTAGGGAAACACACACACACACACACACACACACTTATATATATATATATATATATATATATATATATATATATATATACTTTAACACATAGAAAAGAACACAGAAGGACACTACAGAACTCACTTCGATATTTCGACATCCGTCGTCATCGGGAAGAAGTGCGAAGTACTCGCGTTGAGAAGCAAACTGCTACTCATATATATATATCCAATGATCAAACCACAATAAGAAATGGGAAAACAAGACTAAGATCTTTCAACCGTAACAAGCGGTCTTCGTCAGAGTCAAAAACCCAACTGAGGGGTTGGGTTTTTGACTCTGACGAAGACCGCTTGTTACGGTTGAAAGATCTTAGTCTTGTTTTCCCATTTCGTATTGTGGTTTGATCATTGATTGTTGTTTCACGTGTTTATGTGAAATCTTTTTATATATATATATATATATGCACTGATAAAACGAAATACGATCCAAACTGGACACAATATCTCGAACTCGTATATATATATATGTGTGTGTATGTGTGTGTGTGTGTGTGTGTGTGTGTGTGTGTGTGTGTGTTTCCCTACTTTGTGTGTTGCTCTTTGTTTATCTCGAACTCGTATGTATATATATATATATATATATATATAGAGAGAGAGCAGTGCTAAGCAGTCATTCACTGATACTGATATTTAATAAAGTTGAGTTTGTTTTTAATTACCTGTTTTGAAATTTTATCTAATATCCGAAACCATTTTCATCAGAGCAAGACATATTAATTCAAAATGGAGTTGAAACCAATAACATTTTCACTTAATTTCAGTTAAAATGTTTCAGTGAATTCCTTTCGCGATATTCAGGAAATAAAATAGATTTGTTAGAGCCATTATTTAACATACACTATTGTAGTAATAGCGTCTATTTTTAACTTAACACTGAAGTAAAGCAAGTTGTTTTGCTTCATCTTTTCAATAGAAAAACGTCATATTTTTATGGATTTCTTTTGCTGGTGTGATAGTAATTTGTTGTCAGTAGTTAGGATTTAATTCAATGCAGGTCTTCTTTTCGTTTGCATAAAGTTCCCAAACAGGGGTACTATTGTTTTTTGGCGTAGATGTTATGGAATTTAAAATTCCGTTCGTTAATTTTGTTGTAATTCTTAGGATAAAGTGGGTTTCTTAGTATTATTGGTTGTTTCTGTAAAAAGAACCTTAATGAACAATTATTCAATTTAAAATATCTAAACTTGAAGAAATGATTCCAAAGACATTTAAGAAATTGTGAAACAACTAATAAAAAAAAAACTGACATACCTCTTTAAAAAATAAACTAAATTTGCAGAAGGAAAACAGACAAAAGAGATAACAAAAACTCACCATCATGTTTTACTGCCTCTTAATGAGGTAGAAAGAAGTGACAACTGAATTGAAGTATACATTAAAGAGACACTTAATCAGTTCAGCCAACTTATGGGCGAGGGAAAACAATGAAAAATAAGGTAAACAATTACAAAATAAATAAAGAGACAAAAATATTTTAATTATAAAAAATTTAATTAATTTATTTAAATTTTTAATAAAAAAAATAATTATTAAACTTATTATTTGTTAATTTATATATAATTAATAGAATATTTTTTAATAATTTAATTAATTGAATTAACAATATTTAAAATTAGATATGCATAAAAAATTTTTATCAAACACAATTCTTTAAAACGACTAAATAAATAATATTACAGAGTAATTAACAATTGACCCCTCATATACTCCAAGAGTCAAATAAGTCATTCCTCTCTCACATTTTGATAGCAGAATTAAAAAAAATTGCGGTAAGTGATGTATTTCCGTGGCGAATGCTTGCAATCAAAATTATTCTGTGGTATTGTTGTATCTTATACAATGTTCTTATTAATGAATAGGAAAATTAATTATAGCTTTGGAAACAGGGTGCTACGAGCAAACTTTACTTTACTGGTTTAACTTGAACAGTCATTAAATCACTATCTAGTTATTGTGTCCTTTTCATGTATGTAACTTATATACGTAAGTAAGTTACATACATGAAAAAAAAATACAGTAAATTTTAATTTACTGAATTAAATTATAATAGCCTGTATTATCTCTATACTCTAATAGCAATTACTCTGTTATCATTATAGTTATTTTATTGTTTTTAATTATTATATATTTAAGCTATATTTACATAACATAATGGAAATTATTGTGTAACATTAAAGATTTTGATGCATGTGTTGCCTTCAGGTGGAGCATTCTGTTCTCTGACAATAAAAAAAAAAAAAATACATGAAAAAGACTCGCAATAACTAGATAGTGATTTAATTAATTTTTCAAGTCAAGTTTTTGACTCTGACGTATACCGGTTGTTATGTACATAATATCTTTGTACTTTTATTTTTGAAAACTATAAAAAAAGGTAAATAAGATGTTCTACGTGACTGACAAATACAATAGGTAAATATATAAAAATATTAATATAGTACAGACACCATTTAAAATGCAGTTATATGAACTTAAGCATGATCTTATAAAAAATTCATTTTTCGTAGATCAGTAATTAACTATACTAAAAGTAAACATATTAACAAGATCTTTGGAAGTAAGTTCACTGTGGGATTTATTTCAATGTAGCTAAAATGTAAACGATTGTCATTATTTGTGGAAAACTCTTTATTACTTTAGGAATTTAATTAACTCATTCATTCACTTTAACAGAACTGTAATATTTGTTACAGCATAATCTTAGAAGTGACTATAGGTTCAGTTTAACTATTGCCTGTTTTAGTGCAATATTTTTACTTTTAATATCTAAAACTCATCCATACTATATCATTATTATTATCTATGGTGCTACGGCTCGCATAGGGTCTAGTGTGTAAAAGTTTTAAAATTTTATGATCACTGTACATTATTATAACTAACCAAAAAAAAAACAAAAAACAGAGAAAAAACATATTTAAGTTAATAAAAGTCATCCTTGATTTAGTTGACTAATTCAACCTCAAATAAATTAGTTGAAATAATATAAAATATACTATAATTATATATCATATCAAATTTATATTAGTATAATTGATATATATATATATATATATATATATATATATATATATATAATAAAATATATTATATATAATAATATATTATAATATATATATAAAATACAGAGTCATATTTTCAACAGTTCTACAATAAATTAAAATATTAGTTATGAATAGTTACAAAGAATATAATGAGCCTAACTAAACAACACGTGAATTGCATCTACTACACTACAATTAATATATTCCTAGAGAATTTTTGAGAAGGGTTTTACATGTTTCATATATTAAAGTTATGTAATTAATTTGTTTAAGAGCTATTGCCATTAATTAACTTAAAAAAATAGGTATAGATGATGAAAGGTACTATTTGAATGCATTAGTTGAAAAAATGTACCTATGGTATATGTGGTTGCTTTAATTGGGAATAAAATTTCAATTTTTTGGGATTTTTTATGTGTTGTAACTCCATAAAGACATAACTCCTTGTCGTTGGATGCAACCCACACTTCTTATTAATTAAAAACTATTAAATTTTGCATTGTTTTTTTAATTTTAATATTAAATGACATAGCTTTCACCAGTTTTGATTATAGTAAGTACATTTTTTTTTATATGAAATGTGACACATTTAAAGAAATTGTTGTCGGGTTGTTTGATCTTAAAAATTGTCCAATTGTCACTGGCGGAAATTATATAAGCTGACTGATTGAATACGTATGAATTAAGTTAATTAACTTATATTATTAATTTAATATAAGGTAAATAATATTTATTTCACGAATATAATTAACAGTACAGTTCTAATTATAATAATCTTAATCATCAACTAATAACAACAACACAAAAGATTGTTATGGTAACTTTGACTCCCCCAAAAAACTTTTTTAATATATTATTTCATATATTGTATGCTGAGCCCTTCCCGTCCGGTGTGACTTGGGCTCACCAACCCACCTTGTTCCAGGGAGAAGTACCTTTTGTTTACAGGTACCTGAGAAGTAAGGTCGTCAGGGACCTTAGCTGATGGGTACATCAGCTATGTATTAATAGCATCCATGGCAACAGAAATACATTCAGTATCCTGCTAACATATACTGAACATAACAAAGGAAATATTACATAGCCTGGAGTACCATTCCTTACAATCTTAAATTAGGGAAGGATGTCCTGATGTTCATAAGAAAATCTTAAGAGGCTTTCTGACAACACAGAAGCAATATACCAGAAACCACTACCTTAAGCGACCATATAAAATTCAAAAACAAAAAATATTGATTTTTAGAACATAAATATTAATTTCTTTTAAAACTTTTTTAAGTTGATAAATTACAATTTTCCAAGACCAGAAATGTTTCCAAAACTTTGGAGTATTTTTTTTTTCATTTTCTTTTAAGCTTGTTGGTACTAATATCATTTAAGTGAAATCGTATGGTGTTAACGTAAACATAAAATTCCATTATTGTTTTCTCCAAGATAACATGATATCTTTTACATGAATACATTTATTTACAAAAATGTTGGTCATCTCTATTAGTTACGTACATGTTATAATATGAGTTGAGCATTAACAATTATTATTCTAATACTTAACATATCATGATGTAAAATGTATCTTTCAGATAAAGTCAGAAACATGATTTACTATAATAATGATTCCACTTTATTTTTCATTTTACTTTTTTGTTATTTCAGTCAGGCAATTTTTTGCCTAAGTTATTTATCTCTCCTGCACTGCCATATCTAGTAACAAAAAGAATTCTCTTTGGCTCCTTCATTTTTGTACAATTTTGTTTTTTATAAATTGGGTTTGAGGTAGAAGTAACGTTAAAGTAATTGCTTCATGTTTGTCAAAAGCAATCTGCAGTTGTAGAAAGTAAAAAAAAAAAAAAAAAAAAAAAGAGAACAAATGAGAGTTAGAAATGCAATAAAGAGTCAGATTTGAATTGCTTATTTTGAAGCTAGTGAATTATAACCTCGGTACTAATAATTCAGATTAAAAAAAAAAAAACTCAAGCACGAACAAGATTTTGGGAGTATGATCAAAAGTTATACCATTCTTCAAGACGTCTAACAAAAAAGAAAAACCTTGTTGGGTGTGATAAATTATCATTGCCTGAAGGGGATAAGGTAAACGAGTGAATGGTAGGACTGGGGAGATTACTTTTGCCTAACGGTAGCTGGATAAGGGTTTCATCAGAAGGGCAAGGCTGGGGTGGATGTGATGGAGTTTTGCCGAACGATTACTGGCCTAATCCAAGAGACCAGCGTCTCCAGGGCCTTATTATCTACTGCATGAATATTATACTACCTTTAGGTGAACCTCCGCCACCCCATCAATTATTCACCTCCTCTACACCCAATGATCCACCCATCATTTATTTACTAAGGTTGTTCCATCTGATGGGTCTTCTTGACTTTTATTTTTGTCTCACCCATTCTG
Source organism: Hermatobates lingyangjiaoensis (assembly GCA_026182355.1). Lineage (NCBI taxonomy): Eukaryota > Metazoa > Arthropoda > Insecta > Hemiptera > Hermatobatidae > Hermatobates > Hermatobates lingyangjiaoensis. Next base: position 4,883 of record JAPFBL010001322.1, on the reverse strand, counting down.
TCCCACAACAACCACCAAACAACAAACTGTGTCTTACATATATATATATATTATATATATATATACGAGTTCGAGATTAACAAAGAGCAACACACAAAATAGGGAAACACACTTACAGACTCAAATTTTCGGGTAATCCGTCTTCAGGAGAAAAGAGAATGGGAGACCAAGCACGTTGTAGGCGCAACGGCAAGTAACCAACCCGGCAACCGCCAGCGCTGTCAACCGTACCCGGTCTTAAAGTATAGAATTAGGAGAAGATATAAACAGAAACTCAGATAAGCAGTACTGGTTAGGTAAAAATATAAATAGGTGAAAAATTATAAACAATATAAGATAAAAACAAACTATAAAAAACAAAAATAATGATAGAGAAAAGAAGAAAAAAAAATAAATAAAAATAAATACAATACAAAAAACTTGCATTGGTTGTTTTAGTAAATAAAAGATAGAGACTGAATAAAAGGGTAAGTATGGAAAACTACGTAGTTAAGAATAAGAATTTAGAAAAATAAAATTTAACTAATTTTTTTAAAATATAATTTTTTAAAAATTATATATAATTTATTTATTATAATTTATTTATAATTTATATAATTTTTTTAAAATCTAAAATTTTTATTTTTTTTTTATTTTTTTTTACATTTTTTAAAAAAAATGTAACACGAAGTGTTTCCCTACTTTGTGTGTTGCTCTTTGTTAATCTCGAACTCGTATTGTGTCCAGTTTGGATCGTATTTCGTTTTATCAGTGAATATATATATATATATATATTTTCTAGTCTTCTCATACTTGACTTCCATGGGTCTGGAACTAAAAACATAAGTTCACCAAAATTTTTATTATTGTATACCAACATGTTTCGATCATCGTTGACCATTTTCAAGGTTAATAGATATATAAAGTTTCATACCATATGTAAAATTAATAATCTAAAAGTTAATAACAATTAAAATAAAATAAACATAATGAGTTCACATTGCACATATTCACAACTAGGGAGGTTATCAAAGGTAAAGGCAAGTTGAGGTTTCTCCAGGCTCTTGGTTACCATCGCTCCGTCATTTGCATCTGGGAAGGTAATAAATTAACTTCTATACCTCTCCCAGACTGGTTCGCCTTCTGGGAGAGAGAGGGAAGGTAACCAAGAGCCTGGAGAAACCTCAACTTGCCTTTACTTTTGATAACCTCCCTAGTTGTGAATATGTGCTATGTGAACTCGTTATGTTTTATTATTTTAATTGTTACTCACTTTTAGATTATTAATTTTACGTATGGTATGAAACTTTATATATCTATTAACCTAGAAAATGGTCAACGATGATCGAAATTTGTTATTAAACAATAATAAAAATTTTAGTAAACTTATGTTTTTAGTTCCATGGAAGTCAAGTATGAGAAGACTAGAAAAACTAATAAGAAAAAGTGTAAAACTCCAATTAGGCATTACTTTTAATAAAACTTGTATAAATGAAGGCTTGCTCCCGAAATATATATATATTATATATATATATATTATATATATATACAATTAAAAGAAACGGTCCAGCGGACTTTTTTACAATAAAATAAAAAACGAAGGAAACACACAGAAAGACACAGACATAACTCACATCGATATTTCGACAATCGTCGTCATCAGGAGGTGCGAAGAGCGAAGAGTCCCGCAGGAAGACAGGGCGGTACTGAACTCGGAAACCGCAGCCAGTACCCCACCACTTACCACCAAGCGGGGGAAGGGAGGGAAGGAAATGAAGAGCCAAATTAAGACGTAAAAGGAACGAGTAAAAATTATAACTATAAAAAATTATAAAAAAGTAGATAAATCAATTAAAATTAATAAAAATAATAAATAAAAAGTAAAATAAAAAATAATAAATAAATAAATAAAAATAATAATAAAAAATAAATAAATAAATAAATAAATCATAAATAAATTATCGGTTGAGGTTGAGTCCGGGGAAGAGCGAGCATCAAGTAAGCATATGTATGCCTCCTCTGAAGCTCTTAGGGTAACTTTATTGTTGGATTCGGGGATCTGTTTCAGGATCTGAACCCTGAAACAGTCATTGAAACTGAGTCCATGCGAGTTCGCATGGATGGCTACAGGATAGTTACTGCGTTGACCGACTGAAGCCCTATGACCATTCATACGAAGGCTCAACTTATTAGAAGTTAAGCCAACGTAAAAAGGAGTCACACTGAGTGCAATCCAGTCGGTAAACACAGTTGCTCGAGGTACAGGAGGAATTGACCTGAACCGGGTAGGAACTATGGTGGAGAGGGGAATCGAAGGAAGGATTAGGATTAACAATCAGGCAAGTTTGACAGCCACGGCGTCCACATTGTTTCATTCCAGAACAGGATTGGAAGGCTGAGGGGAAATATGAGAGAAAATGCTTTTTAGATTGGCAGGTTTACGGTAGGAAATAGAAGGGGGGTGATTAAAGATGGAAGAAGTAGAAGTAGAAGTAGACAGAATCGGAAAAGACTCCTTAATAACGCCGAAGCTTAAAGCGCCGGGAAGTAGGTTGTCAGGAAAAGGAAGCGTTACTTCTACTACTACACAACTACTACTAGTACTACTACTACTACTACTACTTCTACTACTACAACCTACTTCCCTGGCGCTTATAAGCTTCGTGCTTTATTAAGGAGTCTTTTCCGATTCTGTCTACTTCTCTTCTACTTCTTCCATCTTTAATCCCCCCCTTCTATTTCCTACCGAAACCTGCCAATCTAAAAAGCATTTTCTCTCATATTTCCCCTCAGCCTTCCAATCCTGTTCCTGGAATGAAACAATGTGGACGCCGTGGCTGTCAAAACTTGCCTGATTGTAAATCCTAATCCTTCCTTCGATTCCCCTCCCACCATAGTTCCTACCCGGTTCAGGTCAATTCCTCCTGTACCTCGAGCAACTGTGTTTACCGACTGGATTGCACTCAGGTGACTCCTTTTACGTTGGCTTAACTTCTAAAAGTTGAGCCTTCGTATGAATGGTCCATAGGGCTTCAGTCGGTCAACGCAGTAACTATCCTGAGCCATCCATGCGAACTCGCATGGACTCAGTTTTAATGACTGTTTCAGGGTTCAGATCCTGAAACAGATCCCCGAATCCAACAATAAAGTTACCCTAAGAGCTTCAGAGGAGGCATACATATGCTTACTTGATGCTCGCTCTTCCCCGGACTCAACCCAACCGATAATTTATTTTGATTTATTTATTTATTTATTATTTTTTATTTATTTATTTATTATTTTTTATTTATTTATTTTTATTTTTTATTTTACTTTTTATTTATTATTTTTATTAATTTTAATTCGATTTATCTACTTTTTTATAATTTTTTATTTTTATAATTTTTACTCGTTCCTTTTACGTCTTAATTTGGCTCTTCATTTCCTTCCCTCCCTTCCCCCGCTTGGTGGTAAGTGTGGGGTACTGGCTGCGGTTTCCGAGTTCAGTACCGCCCTGTCTTCCTGCGGGACTCTTCGCTCTTCGCACCTCCTGATGACGACGATTGTCGAAATATCGATGTGAGTTATGTCTGTGTCTTTCTGTGTGTTTCCTTCGTTTTTATTTTATTATTATATATATATATATATATATATATATATATATATATTCTTGAAAAGCAGAGCAGATCTGCATTCATGACTTTTTTAAGTAGCTGTTATTTTTTCATAATTACACTTCTATGTTGCAAAGGCAATGCAAATAGCAGCTATTTGCATTGCCTCTGCAACATAGAAGTGTAATTAGGAAGAAAGAACAGCTACTTAAAAAAGTCGTGAATGCAGAATCTGCTCTGCTTTTCAACAATATATGCTTGGATGAAGATCCGCTTCCAACTTATACAAATATATATATATATGATCAAACCACAATATGAAATAGGAAAACAAGACTAAGATCTTTCAACCGTAACAAACGATCATTGTCAGAGTCAAAAACCCAACTGATTTTTTTGGGTTTTTGACTCTGACGATGACCTCTTGTTACGGTTGAAAGATCTTAGTTTTGTTTCCCATTTCTTATTGTGGTTTGATCATTTATTGTTGTTTCACATGTTTATGTGAAATCTTTTTATATATACTATGTATACAAATCCATCAACTAAATAGCAGATTGTATAAATATATTTAGATTTATTTAAAATAGCTTAGTAGTTATTAATATTGTGTTATTTTTATTACAAAATTAAATCGAAATATTATTAATTTGTTTTTAATAATAAGTATATGTTAATGTGAATTATTTTATTATGATTTTTATATTGAGAATAAAGTTTTCACCCCCTACAGTGAAACGTAAGTTAGAACTAAACGATTAACTAATATTACTTAAAGGATGGAGGGTTAAAGAGAAGGGAGAAGTGCTAAACGTCACCTGTCATTTCAGGATTAGGCTTGATCCTTCGGCTTAAGCCTGATGACCCTTCAAATCCTCTTGTAATTATTCTCCCCCACAATTTACCACCTAAATTAAATCTGATTTTATCCTTAATTCATTACTACTTGCTTATTTTTTTTTTAAATTTAATTCAATATTTATTTACTTTTATTTAATGCAGAATATAACAATTAAGTAAATTTTTTTATTTTATTTGTAAAATGTATTTAATGGGTTTATTAATGATATTAAGCTTAATTAAAATTAAATATTATTTTTATTATTATTATTATTAAATAATAATAATAATTATTATTTTTTATTATTTTTAAATTAGTTTTTAAATCAATGAGATTTACTCTCTATTTAAAATAAATTGCATACATATACTACAAATTCCTGAAAACGTTCTGTTTCAGTTTTGATATGTAATTCCTTCCATATGTTGGTCCTAAAAAAAAAAAAACAAAGTGAGAAGTTGAACCAGTGG